>JACEGR010001831.1:0-149976 GCA_014170235.1 Listronotus bonariensis | reverse complement strand
ACTATGAACTTAAGTATTTTTGTAAACTTTTTTAATTTTTCGGAAAAAAGTGATTCCTTGTAAAAACTTGCTTTTTTGGAATAGCAAAAGCGTTAGTAAGAATCTCCATATGATATTCAGGTTTGTTCAAAATTTTGAAAATTTTAATAAAGTTCTAATATCTCGAAAACTACCGATTTTTTACTGTAAATATTTTATGTTTTCTTATTCTTCTTCTAAAACTCAATTAAAAGCTAGTACGACATGTTTAGTAAATACCCAGCAAACACTATTTGCCGGCAATATACGTTTTTCATATTGGCATTGATGGTAAAGCATTGGCAATTGGTGGCAATATTATGCCAACATCTAATACGCATTAAAAAGTCAACCCGAAATAAACACTTAATTGCCAATAAATTTTACATGCAGGCGAATTGTCGGCAAGCATACAAAAATGGCGGCGTACCATGCAATCCTGATTAAATAAAGCATGCCTTTTTGTTGCAGGAAAATAAATGTTGGATTTTTGAAAACAAACCTTCAAGGCATATTCATACTTTAGAGCAATTTTTTGATCTGTTTTATTTATGGCAGCTAAACAACATTATTTTATGTTTTTTTACATACTTTAAAGGAAATGGCCTTTTCATAACATTTTATTGTTACAAATCATGCAAATAAAAATTAGGTCAAACAAAATGTTTATTATGTATTTGTAAAAGAATAAAAATAACATGATGGTAAAATTAGCTAGGTTATTTTCGACCAAAGATGACAAATTCAAATTTCCCGCTTAGCCGAAATACAAGATTTGACGATTTTGACAAACGGAAAAAAATGGTTTTGTTTGTTTGTTTTTGTGCAATAGTTTTCTACGTGGTTTTCTAGCTTTTTAGTTTATTTTTTAAAGAAAAGAGTTTTTTAATAGACATAATTGGGTGTATTCATTACCTAATTAGTGTGTGTTGTGTGATTAATTGGTGATGGCTAGTCGAGAAGGCGAGTTATTAAAGTAGACTGTTAGGAGCTGTAAACATTTGTGTAAACCCTTTTAAGTTTGAAGTTACTTAAAAAATAACATGAACTTAGGGAGTTGCCTTATTAAAAGTTTTAAAGACGTGTTAATAAAAAATAATATATATATTTAATAGTTTTTTTACATTTAACTCCTTTAAAATATTGCCCCCATGTTTTGGATCTGAAAATTGAGTGTAAGTGTCCCTTGAATACTTTTACTACTTTTTTTTATGGTTTATTGTTACTGTATAAAAATTTATATTATGTAATTTTTTAATGATAAAGTTTTCCTGCCTTTTTTCTCATTTTTTTTTACAAAATTCTAAATATGTTATTTAACTTTTGGGACATTCAACTTATAAAACTTGCAATACTTATTTAATGATAAATGCCATTATTCTAAACGCATTTTTCATCATAACTTATTAATGACGGGTGCCATCACATTATCTGCAACACGTGGCCCAATAACGGCCAATTGCCCACTTTCGTGTCTTTTAATACCTTTTTGCCAATGCCTTGCCATTAAAAAGTGTTGGCAATGCCAGTAAATTAAATGTACATGGCCGACAAAAAATGTTATATGAGTTAGTATTAATAATAACTTTTTATGTGCAGTTCTCTAGGTTATACCTGAATTTTTCAAGTTGAGACAATAAAAACATAAATTTATTTGAATTTTTCTTCTTAAAATCACCTAAGGATTTACATCTTTAAGCACCAGCATCTTATTTTGAAACACCCTGTATAAAACTCAAGTCCTCATAAATGTAGCATTTTTTATACATGTTAGTACTCGTTCCGCATCGTTTTCTCGATGATTCTTTTAATATTTAAAATATTCATGTGCTCCAAATTTCTCTCCTAATCATCGCCAATTTTTTTTTGGCAATATGTCATAAATTACTCTTAATTAACCAGTTCCAAATACCATCAAAAGTCGTATGCCGTCAGCGGTGTTTATTGCCCGGATAATAATAAATTAAGTCAAATTGATATAGATCTGGTGGATCTGGTGTCCGGAATTAAAAATATTGTTTTATGGTCATGCGGAATATTAAAATATCACATAAAATTAATTGATAGATCTACGAAGTAGATGTTGTGACATCTGGTAAGTAGGTCTGCAATAATTTTAATAATATAATTATTGTAGTTTTAATGTGTTGGTTAATAATTTCCTTATATCCCTGTCACTTTTAGAAACAATTATTATTATTAATTTAGTTTATAACTTGCTGCAAACCGTAATTTAAATAATAATATGTAATGTGTCCACCGATTATTATATGTACAGACTGTCCACGTATGGGGTTTACCAGAGAACAAATGGATAAACAATTTAATTTTTTAAGAAAAAGTTATTCTTGACAAAAAATTTTACTTAAAAAAACAATATGGTTGACAGAAAAAATGTTGATATTATATGCAGGGTGCGCAAAAGTTAAGGAAACCAAGGTTAGTTTATATTTATAAGGTTGCGACATATCCTCAACTTTTAGGCGGTTCGAGGTCGGGAACGCAATAAAGGGCACTTCTCGGAGAAAAGTTGGCAAGACTGGGTAAAATCAAAGCTGATGATCAATCCAGTGGTGTCTAGAATTTGCGCATTTCATTTTGCATTGTTTTGGAAGTGATATTTGTTGAAAGATGTAATTCCAAATGTTTTTTATTTAAAGTAAAAGAATTTACAACTTAATAACAATTAAAAACTGTTGTGTAAACGGCTGTTCTACTAATACAATAAACTGTATATCTCCGGCACTGAACAACATGGCCGAAAAATGGGACATGTGACGTCATAACACGTCAAGCAATATGGCCGAATGTCGCGACCGATATAGACCGACTTTGACAGAAACAGAGTAAACTATCTTTATTTTTAATTTGTAAGCAAAACTTTATTTGGAAAATTTATTCGAGATGAGAGTTTGTAATCAATAAAAATATTAATAAATGTTTTTATTAAACGCTATAATTTGGCGAGAACGCATTGATCTTGAGCACATTCGTTTACAGCTGAAAAATTGTGTTGTGTATGAATTTGGGGGAAGCAAGTGTTTTAAAATGTTAATTATGACAGTTTTGTTTCTTTATTATAAAAATTTAAAATAAATTAGCTATTTATGTATCAAGGGCGTTACTAGGACTATAATGCCCTGAAGGTCGAAATAGCCCGAGGGCTAGATTTCGACCTGATGGGCATTATAGTCCAGTAAAGCCCGTGGTGCATATAATGCTTTATGTTTTACCCAAAAAGAGTTTTTCAATGACTAATTACATTATTTATTCGCAATATAAAAAATAAGTTGCACCTGTACCTGTATACGTAAGTAGATAATGACTGGTGTTAAGTTTGACTTTGATGTTTCTATCAGTTAGTCAGTTGGCATTTTTTATTTAAAGATTTGCTCAAAATGGAAGAAATTCCACAAAATATAAGAGAAAAGGCCATAAAAGCGACCGAAAATCTTTTGCCAGTTAAATCAAGGCAACAGTATGATCGGGAGTATGGCATATTTGGTATTTAGAAAGATGCGAACGCAATTCTTCAAATAACCGAAACCGTTTTAATGGCATATTTTCAGGAACTGGTGAGTTATTGATTTTATTTTAATACATATGTTTAACTAACTTTATTATTTTTAGTCGGAAAAAAATATAGTCTGAACTCTCACTGGACCAAGTATTCCACCCTTAGGTCGATGTTGATGGTCTATGAAAATATAGACATTTCTGCAATACCATCGTCTCATATCTTTTTTAAAAGTTAGGTCGAAAGGATACGTCCCGAAGAAGTCTAAAGTTTTGGAAGGAGAACAAATATTAAAATTTATTTTTTGTATAAACTTGATCTTTATTGTAAGAGAAACAAAATTGGATAATCAATAAAATTTCCATATTAGTGCATTAGGGCATTATAAGCGGGCATTATCATAATGCCCGCTTATAATGCCCTAGGTTTGATAGCAGGTATTATTGCTACCATAACAGATTCCGTTTCTAAGGTATTACAGATCAATAATAAATGGGTAAAACAAAAATAATTTTTGATATTACCTTTTAAGTAAATTAGGTTTTAAAAGTGTTCTTATTATGAAGTTAATTTCATAACTGGCCCAGGGACTAGTAGTTTACTCTTGAAGAAAACTCAAGTCTTTGCACACCCTGTATACAAAATCAAATTGATGGAATTTCGGACTTACATTGCTTCATTTTAACTATTCACATAAACAGTTTCAGAGCAGTCCTATCTCTGTTCGTTTTTTAGTGTAAACTAATTAAACCATTATATTACACTTGAAAACGGACAGAGATAGGACTGCCCGAAACGTTGTGTGAATAGTTAAAATAAAGACAATGAAAGTCCAAAATTCTTGTAGTATTATTCATGAAGGATCATTGTGTACCACATTCAAACACACGATCATTTTTATTGTCAAGTAGCTCTTTTCTTTAATAGAACACCTGTATCGGTAATTACCATACAGCTGACATCTAAAAATTGACGTATAGTATTACTATATATTTTTACTGTAATATTTAATACAGAGTCCAAACTTGATAAAATATACAGGGTGTTCCCTTTAAAACCCCTACTTGATAATAAAAATTCTGTTTTTGAGACACCTTGTGTATTTACTGGTAACTGTCAATAAAAAGAGTGGATTCAAATAACAATTTCTTAATTAAACATTATTTTTGTATCTTGTACAGGGGCGAAGTTATTTCGTGTATAATTACAGTTGGGACACCCTGTATTTTTTTCTACTCGCTTTTATTACAGGGCAAAATTAAGTGTAAACTGAAAAAGAAAGTATATTATGTAGAGTAAGAACATTTTAAAAGCGCAAATTCGGTACCCTTTGAAAATAATACAAAAAAACATAAAAAAGCCGCCTGCAATCGGACTATTTTATACAAAGGCGCCGCTATCCTTTACAGCGACGAGCCGATACACTATGGGATCAAAATCCATTATTTTGGCCAAAAGCAACTTTGAAATTTTAATGGCTCATGCTGTGTATTTCAAAGTAGATACTCCAAACTACATGTACGCAAAATTATAAAAAGATATGACGACTTCTATTGGGCTAATAAGAAACTTGAAAATGTATTTTAAGGAAACATAAATATACAACATTTAATCTACCTAGTTTATTATTAGCCTTGTTTACTAAAAGTAAAAGAGCGAAGTCTCGCTACTTTTGTCAAAGATAATAACATATAATAAGTTTTAGGTTTCCAAGAAGAATTTGTAATTATTTATAATATTTTTCCAGTAAAAAGCACCTCCTTTTAAGTTAGATTGGTAAGTTTCAGAATTTTGACCAAAAAATTAATTTCTATCCCATAGTGCGATGACCAGCTGCATCAACCGGCATATCATAAAAGAAATATAGCAAAGGCGGCCGCGAAGACAAGCATGCCGATTTATTTGCTTTAAACTTTTTGTGATTTTTTTTTCTTATCAAAGAGCACCGAATTTACATTTTTAAACTGTTTCTTCTATAATAGAAAAAGGGGGACGTCCGGAAATAATATGTGATCAACTTTTTCTTAACTATTGAATTACCGTCAAAATAATAGACACCCAAATAATGATTCAAATCCAAAAAATAAATTAAGAACAAATAGATTTTTATTAAGATAAGACAGGTAGGTAACCACCTGCAGTTGTTGTCCTTACTTCTGCAAGGTCGCTCGCAACTTTTTTGTGGTTTAACTTAAAAGTGTAGCAAGTTTCCTTGGCAATGACACGAAATATTTGCGAAAAATGCCGGCGGGTCCATATTTAGTTTGGTTTTTAACAGGATATACAGGATCTTTATTTAAAAACTTACCACTCAAGTTATCTGCGAAAAAGACAGTTTTGATAAAATCGCCGAAACACGTCGAGATATTTATTGAGGGGAAATGTTAGTCATTTTAAAGCTCCTGGCAAGTAATTTATAGGCTAGAATGTAAAGTCATTATCTTTTCACCTACTACAAAATAGCGGTTCGTAAAAATTACCCAAATACATGATTGGGATGGCCATATCTTTAAAACTAATGAAGTATGATCTACTTAATGGGATATTTTCTTAAGGCTCTTTTTTGTCCGGTGATGGCTTAGCGTGTAAAGGCGTTAAGTTTGTTGAGCGCACACGGACGTGAGGTGGGTTCGAATCCTGCTGAGGCCAAATACCTATTTATAAGTTGGTCGGAAATTTAGTGGTTAGCTCAACACCAGACGGACAAAGTGCAAAATGTATCGACGCTGAAGGCCACTAAAGGACCAGGTCGCCGGAACACACTTTGCCGTGTCCTGCGCAACCGTAGACATGCGGACCCCACTCAGTTGGTAGGTTCAGTAGTGCCCCTGGGTGGGGACGAGGTCTTAAGTTGTCGCTCATAGGACCGTGGTTCGGAACCCACGTTAAGTTGTAGGTCCCGTCTGGCTGACATCACCCAGACGTAAAATGACAGGGCGCACAATAAGCCGAGCGGCTTCAGTGCATGGGTTATCCCGGCCCTATTCTAATCTAATCTAATCTAAGGCTCTTTTAATGACTTTTTATTGGTAATATAATATACAGGGTGCTCCATTAAAAATATACACTTTTTATTACACCCTGCATATTATCACTTTATATTACCATTAAAAAGATTTTTAAAAGTGCTTTAAGAAAAATCCGCATGAAGTACATCTAACTTTCTTAGTTTCGACAATACGGCTAACCCAATCAGGTATTTGGGTTATTTTAAAGTACCGCCATTTTGTAGTAGGTGCAGATATTACCTTTGTATTCTAGGGTTATGAGAACTCGTCAGGAGCTTTAAAATTATGTATTACTTAAAATCCTTTTTATTTAAAAATTTTGGGGGTGGGGGCCCTGGTTGCTAGGGGGTTGAAGGGAAGCCGTAAAATTTTTTGTAAAAACTTTCCCCTCAATAAATATCTTGACGTTTTTCGGCGATTTTCCTAAATCTGTCGCAGATAAATTAGGTGGAAAGTTTTTAAAGGAACACCCTATATAAAAAAAATAAAATTATTTAGTTTAATTCTAATTCTCTTGCACACCATTTGCAATAAAAATTGCATAATTATTTTTTTACAAAATACGATTCTCTTAATGAGCCCTTTTTTGTCCGGTGGTACTACAGCCTGAAGGCTTATTGTATGTACATTACTCCCGTTTTATTGTACCCATTTCAGTACCCCAATTTCTTAAAGGAGGCGGCATAGGTCTGGGGCACTCAAAAATTGCTTGTCTTTTGTGTGTGCCTTACAGTTTGTGGGTTACTGTTTTGGTCTCTGCTCCACATAATCTGCAGTTCAGATTTTCGTTGTATAATCCAGGGGCGTAGCTATTGCCGTATTAACCGTATTAATGATACGGGTCCCCCGGGCTACTGGGGCCCCCGGGCTACTGGATCCCCCAAACGTGTGTAAGCAACAAAAAAATGAGGTGCTGGAAAACTGTTATTTAAATTGGAAAATTGGGGTCTTTTATTTCTTTTTTTTTTGGTCTTTAAAATTTTTTTAGGGCCCCTAACTTATTGCGATATGGGGCCCCTCCAAGGCACGCTACGCCACTGGTATAATCCCATTTTGTTCAGACGTTCTGGTGCGAGTCCAGTGAGAAAACCTGTGATTGTGCTTAGCTGATTTTTACTCATTTTGAGTAAGTCTTTGGCTCTTTCAGCACGTGCTCCTCTGATGTATATTTTCTCATGCATGTTTCCTTACAAAAATGGTTTATTTTTAAATTGAGTTCCAAACATGGGATTTTGTTTAATTTTTTTTCTGTATACTAAAAATATTATGCTTTTAAACGTTTTTATTGAACAAAGAACTGAAATATTTGGGCGTCCTCAGCTGTTGTTTAAAGTTATCTTGAGAAAAAATAAAGTATTAGGATTCGGAGAAATCAACATTCAGTCGAAATTAAAAATTAATATATTGGTTATTTTATAAACTTTGATTAGTGTAGACTGTGTGCCTCAGTTCAGAAAAGTACAAGCAATGTAAAAAAACAAAAACTTTAATACCTAAGTCCTAAATAAAGCCTTGGATAATCCATGTTTAGAAGACGTTTTTTTCTTCAAACTATTAGAAAATTACAATTTAATATCTAGACATAAAATTTAGAAACATACTGTATAAATATATTTTTTTTTTTTTGGTCAAATAATAGATTACTAATTTAAAAACGTCTTGTTTTATAAATATAGAAGTAGTACATACTTTTTTAATACCCTGTTAATACCATGTTATAATAAACGGAAAAAATCTTTTGATAGTGGATAGCCTTGTATATTCGATATAATATATCCGGATCTTACTTAAGTGGAACGGCCACACCCATACAGGTTGATTGATATAGATGTTTTTTTTTTAATTTGGGGAATATTCTTAGTAAAATGTAATCAAAAGTAAGTATATAAAAACGATCTTTTTATTTTATTTACAGTCCATAATGGTTTAAAGCAGCGATTCTTAACCTTTTTCAGTCCGCGGACCCCTATAGAAAATCAAGTACAATTTCAAGGAACCCCTTAATAAAAATCACAATTAAATTAGGACTATTTATTGAAGTACTAAAAACGTTAGGACATTTATTTATTAATTTAAACATCCATAGATAAAACCGAGACCTCCTTAGACATACTCGCGGACACCCAGGGGTTCAGGAACCACAGCATAAGACAGGGGCGGTCATATCGACTTTCTGAGGGGGGCTATATCATCAATAAATGCCCAAAATACCCATATTTGCCATTACACCTGTATAAAATACAATGAAATAGAAAGGATGTGGCACCAAGGGGGATCATGGACCCGTAACCCCCTATGACCGCTCTTAAGAAACGCTGGTTTAAAGCCTTAGGAGGAAAATATTAGACTGCTGATTATTAGAGGAAAGTAACTAAATATGGAATACCGGCACGGAAACTCACACAAGCAATCAGAAGGGTTTGGTCCTTTTTTTATACCACATTCGTAAGTAGAAGTGGTTAACATGCCAGTGGAGCAAGCCCATTTGTTGCTGTAGCAACGTTTTGTTTTATAGCTTTCTCATAACTTTTTAGGGTATTTAAAAAATACGTATTTTTGGTATAAAAAGTGTCTAAAATATTGTTTTTATAACTTTTTGAGATAGTTCAGATGGTTCTGTTGTAGGTTTTAACGGTATTAGATTGTAATAATTTCTTAAATATAAAAATTTAAAAAAAATGTTTTAAAGTCGTAGGAAAATCCAATTTTTTTATAGGTACTGTCCATGGCTTTTGCTCTGCCCAGTATAGTTCCTCCACTCACGGATCCCAACAGAGAAACTCGTAGAGCCGCACGTTTGCATCTCTGTACGGTCCAAGTGGACAGGCCCCGCTCTTCCCACTTTGTTCAAAATTTTTGTCTCTAGAGTTTCTAGATTGTGAGACCTCTGCTACTACCTCTGCTACTTGCAGAGGTCTTTTCCCCCAAATCTTTAAGTATTTAAATCCCGTGTGAACAAACTCCCTCTTACCTCGCCTAAGACACCCACGGTACGTTAGTATTTAGGCTTTTAGCATCCGTGGATTGTCCAAATCTGTTACAGCTGCAGGCAGATTACAAAAGTAATCGCATAAAAAAGCAAGAAGAAAAATAAAATTTATTTGCAAAGAAAAAAAGATAAGAAAAACGAGAAGAAATCAAAACGAGAAAGCAAAAAAAAAAGAAGCTTAAGTCAGATTCAGATGATTAGGTGGTGCTGTTTGATACAAACATGTAAGCTCTATGCCTTCATAGGAAATATGTGGCAGGCTGTTTTTGAATAATGCCAACGATTCATTTTTTGATAATGCTCATGGAACAACATGGATCCAGTGCCTTATGTGTGGGCTCTGGTTATTGTGCGCCCTGTCTTTTACGTCTGGGTGATGTCAGCCAGACAGGACCTACAGCTTAACGTGGGTTGCGAACCACGGTCCTATGGACGACAATTTAAGACCTCGTCCCCACCCAGGGGGTACTACTGAACCCACCAACTGAGTGGGGTCCGCATGACTACGGTTGCGCAGGACACGGCAAAGTGTGTTCCGGCGCCCTGGTCCTTTGGTGGCCTTTAGCGTCGATACATTTTGCACTTTGTCCGTCTGGTGTTGAGAGAACCACTAAATTTCCGACCAACTTATAAATAAGTATTTGGCCTCAGCAGGATTCGAACCCACGTCACGTCCGTTGTGCGCTCAACGACTTAACGCCTTACACGCTAAGCCATCACCGGACTATGTGATACCAAAGTTTCCAAGAGTTTACTGTTAGTTAAGTCAAACTTTTAATGGTGTTTATAGTATTCCATATTTGGGGTACCTACTCCATATTAAGCTACCCTTATCATTTTGTAGTTTTTTTTAGATCTTAAATAAAATAGTTCAATGTAACTAAAAATGTTTTCAAAATATAGAACAAATATCATGATTGGTAATATTTACTACAAAGAGTTTTTTATTTATAATGTTTATGTGAATTATGTGTAAAAAACAAAATGGTATTCCATATTTAGTCACTTTCATCTACAAAATAATGTTTTACACAAGATAAAAATAATTTATTATATTTTAACTGAAATAAGAAGAAAATCGCACGTGATTAAGATAATCTTTTTACGCTCTAATAAGTTTAAATTATAGGAAGAAGACATAAATCATAAGTTATATCTGTAACAATTCGTGGTAATCAATCTCGTTTTCAGAAAAATAGAGGGTGACAAAGTAAAAACAATATTTGAATCGTTTATTTCATAAACAGGCCAACCGACATTTTTGACGAAAATTTACAACGATTTTTAATTGTATTACTGTAAACTCACGTTTTTATGTGAAAATCAGTCATTTATCATGCGCCTGCGTGTTTTTAATTTTATGAGAAAAATTGTGTTTAGTGCAGAAACTATGGATGGTGGAGGGGAGGATAACCATCTGAATGTTTTAAAAAGTGTCCGTCGAAAGGAGCAACTTAAGGTGGCGCCACAGTAGCCAAAGGAGATTTTTAACTAATGAGCATGAATTATTAGAGTGAAAAACAAAATAAAAAAGGACAGATAGATACAAAATAAAAAGGAAAGAAATACCAAAATCTCTCCACTGGCTACTGTGGCGCCATCCCAATTTGCTACATTCCGATGGCCACTTTTTCAACTTGTCCGCCATAAAAGATGGTTATCCTCCTCCACCATCCATAGCAGAAACCAATCAAGCGACAGTTCATAATAGGTTTGTTCCAGCAGGCTCTCAGAAATATTTGCAACCATTCGGATTCTGCGCACGTCACATTTGTCGTTCTAGCAGTGCCATGTTTGTAACATTATACAATTGTTTGTTGTTTCAGCAGTAGTTTTAGGATGTTGGAAACATGTTGGAAACTGTTTAAAAAGTTTGCAAACTTTTTCAAACATTACATATCCTCAACTTTTAGGCGGTTCGAGGTCGGGGACGCAAGGAAGGGCACTTCTCGAAGAAAAGTTGGCAGGACTGGGTAAAAATCAAAGCTGAAGATCAATCCAGTGGCGTCTAGAATTTGCGCATTTCATTTTACATTGTTTTGGAAGTGATATTTGTTGAAAGATGTAATTCCAAATGTTTTTTATTTAAAGTAAAAGAATTTACAACTTAATAACAATTAAAAACTGTTGTGTAAACGGTTGTTCTACTAATACAATAAACTGTATATCTCCGGCACTGAACAACATGGCCGAAAAATGGGAGATGTGACGACATAACACGTCAAAGCAATATGGCCGAATGTCGTGACCTTATATAGACCGACTTTGGTTTCCAACATTCTGCTGGAACAAACCTAATGTGTTTCTGAAGTAAATTTTTTGGTCGTGCATAAAGAAAATTAAAAAATAAATATAATAAATAAAAGTTTATTTTATTATACCATATTATGTATGTATTTTTTTCGTATCTGATATTACTTACTTACATACCCCCAAGTTTCATTTTTGTTTATTGATCAATAAAAAAATTTAATATTTAACTATAAAATCACAAGTAAACTAAATGCTTCCTGCGCAGAAAAATAAGTATTTATTTAGGTCACTGATCTCGATGGATTGCCAATGTTATAACCTGCGCGAAACAAAAGTTACATTTTATGGGCGAAAAAACCGGTTGGTGCGCAAGCCAGTTGAGGGTAAACGCACCCGGCGCCAAACAAACTATCCGCATTATCGGAAAGAATTTGTTGACGGCGTCCTGGTTTTCTGTTCGAAGTACTGTAGCTAATGAGCGTAAAGGTCAGACCGCGGACGAAGGGTACGGGGTGCCGGTGTTTGTATTTTGCCACGGCTTTTAAGTGCGCATGTTCGTCCACCCACTGCGCGTGGTCGTAAAAATCCGAAAAATGCTTCTTGTCACTGCGGATCTAAATGTAGGTTATCTATGATTTAGGTTAGCTTAACTATTATTCGGCCGTTTTCATTAACTTTTATAAGCATAGCCGCCGGGCGGCGGTATCTACCTATAAAATAAGTAAAACCGCTGGTAATAAGAAGTTAATTTAGAATTTCGGCGGCTTTCATAAACATTAATAAATAGAACCACTGGACGGCGGTTTTCTTCTTATAATTAGGTAATGTCGCCGGCGGTCGATTAGCCCATGCCTTAAAAATTAATAAATCAATGGGCAATAGAGACATTTTGCACCCCTTATTTTGCAATTCCGTTGTGGTTAACGTTATTCTGAGTCTGCGCAGTAACGCAAACATGATCCGTTATCGTTATTAACCATACCGGACTCCTTTAATTACGAATGAATACCGAAGAGCTTATCGTTATCGTTATCGTTATTGGTAAACTGCGTGGTTGCCGAATTGTAGAAATTTTAATATCAATTATTTAAAAGGTTAAAATTTTAATGCCGTATTAATTAAAAATATCATTTATACATAGGCTCTAATTAGCGAAAAATCTATAGGAGTAATAAAAATCAAATAGTGTTAAGAAATTAAAACGGACTTGCACTTTTACAGATATTCTAAATCAGTAATTAATTTAGATGTAACAATCTGGCACACTTGCTTTTTATTCTACTACCAAACCTAACCTTACTTTTTGTGTTTTGCTTATACTGTATTGTTTGCATCTACTTTAAAAACGAAATCAACAGAAGTGTTTGCATATATTTAAATATTAATTTATATCTTATGAAGAATAAAAGTAAATACTGATTTTTCGTTAACTTTAAAATCGGTGAACCACAGGCAAAAATAAGGTTATGTGTCGAAAGCGCAGATGCAAGATAAATTTCTTAAAAGAGGCTGCAAAATCTCTGTCTTAAACTGCTGCCGTAATCGTTATGTTTAATAACGATAACCATAAGGAGGCCAAAAAACGTCTGTTATTTTAAGATGTGCAAAATGTCTCTAATGACAAATAATTAAAAGTAAAGCTTGTGAACGATACTTCTAGCAATTTTCATAATATCCCTAATTTTCCATTAAAAATGTTTATATTTGATTAATAAATAAAAATAATAAATTATAATCGCACATTTAATTTTATGATATGACCAAAAACTTTCTACTTTTAACAAAAATAATTTAATAGTAAGGTACACATATAAACAATACAATAAATCAAAATTTCTTGTCTATAATAAAAATGAAACTTTTAATTTTAAAAATAATTACAGGAAACGAAAAACAAATATTAAATTTCGTACGGAGAAATGTATTATTATAAATGTTTTGTAATATTCATAATTAATATTTTTCAATATTTGTTTAACAATTTTTAATAATTATTTATACAAAGATGCGTTTTATTAACATAGAACATGGGCAATAAAAGTCATTTAGTTTCTAAGAATTTCCAAATATATAAGAATTATAACTTCTTGATAATAATTTAGTTGTTGATTTATACAAATACGATGCCAAACGGCTATGGAAAAATCTTCTCATTAAAATAAGATGCAGGGTTTTAAATCTCTCAAAAACTTAAAAATTTCGAAAACACTTATTTAAGTAAAATTTGTTATACTAGATATGAAAAATATATATTTAAGAATTTTTGTTTTTAAATAATTGCTACTAAAGAAATTTTAAAACCTCATTTAAAAAAAATATATACGGGGTGTTACAAATTCCAGGAACACCATTTGGATCTCGGAAACGATTAGTGATACAGGGTTGGTTAAATGAGGGCAAAGTACACATTTTTATGCTTAACAATATTCCCTTTATACCAGCATATCAAAAACCTATACAGAGTGTCCCAAATATAGTTAATCTAAAATGTAAAAAATATATTTAAAATTTGATATTGACGTTACTATTACAACTGAAAAAAATGTTTACGGAAATTGTGCACAGTTTATAAAAACATATAAAACCGCTATACAGGGTAAGTCAAAAAGATGTTATATTAAAAAACCTAAAAACTAATATTCATCATAATTATAATAATTATATCATCGGAAGAGTTACAAAATTACTCAAATATAAAGATGTGCAAACCAATTATTAACATTAAAAAATATTATACAGGGTGTCTCAAAAAACTGGTAACAGAAATTTAAAAAATATTTTTAAAATACGATATTGACGTTACTATTGCAATTTGATAAAACTATTTAAAGGAGTTATAAACAGGTACCTATAGTTTAAAAAAAAACTATAAGACCGCTGTACAGGGAGGGTCAAAAAGATGTTATTTTAAAAAATTCTAAAAACTAAAATTTAACATAACTACGGTATTATATCATCTAAAGAGTTAGAAAATTGCTTAAATATGAAGATTTGCAAACCAAATAACAATATTTAAAAAATATTATACAGGGTGTACCAAAAAATTGTTATTAAGTTTTTATGTTAAATTTTCCATCAACGTCTTTTAATTCGATGGAGCCGGCTGCACGCACGAAAAACATGACTCATGCGGCGTTACCTCGGTCTAAAGCGTTTAATTTAAGGCTTGAAGTGCAAGCGAGAGCGCGGAAAAGGGCACAATAATTGGTCTCCGCGTTCGACATCTGTTTCTCTCCTACTCGAGTGAGCGGTCCGCGTGAACAGCTGCTATACAATGATACATTTACATGTTTTCGTCAAGTATGAAGTGCAGTTAAAAGTGAATGTGGTATCAATTGTTTATACCAACGATAATTGGCGGCCATTAAGGTAATGATTCTTTCGACGTTGTCACGTTCAACTATCGTTAGTAAACCGACTTTGCAGAGAACCGATTTTCTTGGCTTAAAAAGTAAAGAGGAATATAACGTTTAAAATAGTTTGTACTTACTTTCTTAGCGAAATATAAGTGGTATAGAAGAAACAGTTTAAAAATGTAAATTCGGTGCTCCTTGATAAGAAAAAAAATCACAAAAAGTTTAAAGCAAATAAATCGGCATGCTTGTCTTCGCGGCCGCCTTTGATATATTTCTTTTATGATATGCCGGTTGATGCAGCTGGTCATCGCACTATGGGATAGAAATTAATTTTTTTGACAAAATTCTGAAACTTACCAATCTAACTTAATATGAGGTGCTTTTTACTGGAAAAATATTATAAATTATTACAAATGCTTTTTGGAAACCTAAAACTTATTATATGTTATTATAAATTTACACTCCCCTTAACATTATTATTTTTATTGTACAAAATAAACTAAAATGTCAGCTTGTTTGGTTAATTCGGTAGTATTCTAATCAGTGATCTGATGATTATTATCTCATATGATATACAGGGTACGACAATAGGTATGATTTTTTAAATGAAATACCCTGAATATTATATCACCACCAGAATATACTTTTAAAATGCTTTAAAAAATACTACATTTGATGTGTCTATCTCAATTAGTTTCGGAAATATGACCATTCAAATCTGAAAAATAATTTTAAATTATTCTTAGAAGCTTAATAGAGATACATCTTTTCAACTTTTTTATTTTTTAACGTATAAAATAAATAAAAAACACTGTTTTGTTGGGTAGATTCTGTAGAATCCATATCTTCATCAGAATGCTTTTATCTTTTAGGATATACAGTGTAGGACAAAACATATTAAATTTTAAAATGGAAAACCTTGTAAATTATAGAAAAATCTTGTATCTGTCCTTACACTCAGAAGTAGCAAAAAGTAGGAAGGCAATTGTAAGTACAAAAATTTATAAAGAAAAAGGTAAAAAAATCTTTGACAAAAGTAGCGAGACTTTGCGAGACTGCATCGGAAACACAACAATAGCTCTTATTATTTAAAATCTTTTACTTTTTTAGTAAACAAGGCTAATAATAAACTAAGTAGATTAAGTGTTGTATATTTATGTTTACTTATAATACATTTTTAAGTTTATTATTACCCCAATAGAAGTCGTCATATCCTTTTATAATTTTGTGTACATGTAGTTTGGAGTATCTACTTTGAAATACACATTATGAGCCATTAAAATTTCAAAGTTGCTTTTTGGCCAAAATAATGGATTTCTATCCCAAAGTGTATCGGCGCGTCGCTGTAAAGGATAGCAGCGCCTTTGTATAAAATAGTCCGATTGCAGGCGGCTTTTTTATGTTTTTTGTATTATTTTCAAAGAGTACCGAATTTGCTCTTTTAAAATGTTCTTACTATATTTTCTTAGCGAAATAAAAGTGGTACTTTCAATTTCACGTTTAGTAAATTACTTAAAGTCAGGTCAATGTCAGTATTCACATACTGATGATATAACACTGTTTCACAAATTAAGAGTCTCATTAACCATTATGCTGGCTCTGGTAATATAATTTTAATAAAAAGAACTAAGTTCAAGACAACCTAGATTTTTCTTTAAGAGGCCTTCTGGGCTTCTTAAACATGGCAAATTATTTTTTATTTTTATACAGGGTGATTCAAAATTCGATCACGAAACTTAAGGGGGTGATTTTACTTGACAAAATAAGGGTAGAGCTTCATATACATTTTTTCAAAATGTCATTTGTTTTCGAGTTACAACCCGTCAAAGTTCAATTTTTATTTTGGTTTTTTCGCCATATTACATTTATTTTTTAACAAATCCAGTTGATATTTGGCACACAAATCGAGTTTTGCAAATTCTAAAATTTTAAGACAAAAGTACTTTTATTAAATACCGTCAGAGGGCACTTTAACTAAAACTTAAAATTTATTTACATCATAACTTTTTTATTTTGACAGATATCGCAAAGCTGGAAGCGCCATTTTATAGACAATCAAAAACTTAAAAGATAAGGTACTTTTTATTAAAGTCGATAAACCTCACCGTTAAGGCACCAATAGACATCAAAGTTTTCATCAATTTCAATCAAATTACCTACATACATACAGGGTGTCCAGTAACTCAACCGACAAACTTGTCCAAACGATTCTATCATTATTTTGTCAAGTAGAATTACCCCCTTAAGTTTCGTGATCGATTTTTGAATCACCCTGTATACTGGTATCTTTTGTTTTATTATGTAAAAAATAAAAAGCTCTTTAATTATTTATTTTCTGGAAAATATACTTAACAACCTAGAAGCCAGCAATAATTGACGTCTTTCTGCTTTTTAGGGTGAGTAAGTATATACATAATATGTATCTATAAGTCTAAGATTCGAATAGGATGCGACCTGCACCCATCTGTTTATTATTAAATTGAAGGTATTGCCATGGGGTTGCCCAAAAATATATGACTTATGGCTATATTTAAATTTTTTCAAGGACACGGGTAAAATCATATCCATGCACATTTAAATCGAATCACAACTTCTGGTAGTACCAACCGTTAATTTATGTAGGGAATTTTGTCAAAAGTCGTCACCCATAGGGGAAATTAGAACCAGTCCTAATTTGGCGGGTAAAAACGCACAATGTTTAACCCCTTACCCATGAATCGCAGGTGTGAATCGTCAGGAGTCAAAGACTTTTACCCGGGGTAAAAACCCCGGGTTAAAACCCCTAGGTAGGAATCGACTTTAAAATAACAACCTCAAAATTTTTGATGCACCCATTATATTGGAAACACCTATTTTTTTAAATACATTAAATATGTTTGTTTAAATAATACAGAACGTACCAAAAAATTATAATAACTTTTGCCAAATTAACACAAAATTGGGTAAAAGATGTTTATTTAGGATATTTTATTAAAAAACTTTTTTACTAGTTTAATAACCTGTATCTTGAGAACGAATATAATTGGCGGACTCATGTTTCTAGGAACTTTTTCTGTATTTTCAATAGTAAAATCCGCCCTTTAGTTTTCTTGGAAACATTCTGTAACACCCTGTATATATGGCTGATTTATTCCTAAAATGCGTATAAGTGTAAAAACCTAAATAAAATTTTTGAAAACCCTTTCAAATATCGAGACAAAAACTGTCCCAAAAAAACGAAATTTCTTTAACAATAACAGTCGCATAAGTAAGTAACCTTCTGAGACAAGAATTTTTTTCAATTCTTGAAATATTTTTAAATATATTTAAAATCTGGAAAGAAGTTTGTTCTTTTTCAAATACTTAATAATTTAAAAATTATTATACTTTTATTGCGTTGCAAGACACAAAATAAAAATTATTGCTCGATAATAGGAATCACTCCAGAAAAATGCCATTGACATAAAAAATTTAATCAATAATACATAAATAATTTGCTGTGTGTTCGTATGGTATCGATAACTGCAAATTTAAAAATACATACATAATTAAAGAGGAAGAAAAACCAGAACACTGTTTGCTTTACACTTAATTTAAGGTGCTAAAAACCTTGTAACATTATTAATGTATTTACATTTTTATTAAACGTACTTAACCACAGCAAATAAAATATGACCTTTACCAAACACAAAAAGTATTGTTAATTACAGAAACAACATGTATCATAATAATAAATTTTTGATAAATTAAAAATAGCACCAACTGCTATATGATCATTTACGCGATTTATAACCAAAAAATCTGTAGGGATCAAATCTGGTCAATGAGACGGCCAATAGAGTAATGTAAAACGACTGGGAAAAATAAACATTCTAAGTAAACGGTATTTTCACATAGCATTTAGCCTTTTAAACAGTTTATCTTGCACAATGTGTAAATTTAATGATAATAATGTTTAAAAAAATCATATTAATCCTTTCACTTTTAATATGTCGGCAGCATTAAGCTTGTTTGACTTGAATTATCGTGCCTGGCTTAAATTTTGCTTGCTTTAAAAATTATTTAATATTTGGGCTAGGTAAAAAAATAGTCCAATAAACTTATCTAGCCTTATAGTCTAACCAGAACTAACCAGAAGATACAGTGTGATACATACAAAATCTGTTTAATGTATTTTAATAAATAAAAAACTAATTAGATGATATGAAGAAAATTTTTATCTTGTTGCATCAATTTTTTTTTATATACGAAATCTTCACAGAAATTATTATGAGTGGCTCCTGGCATTCTAAATATTCATTCCAATTAAAATGAACCACCCCGTATACTTTTTTCTAGGCGGACAATTTTTGTATTACTCTAAGATATAAATATAAAAAATAAAATATTTTTTTTAACAATAAAAGTTAATAATAAATAAATTTTCGGGGGTTGGCAAACCATATCCTGGGCTAATATTGTTTAATTAAAAATTGTATATTTAAAAAAATTTGGCATGAATACAGTCACATTTGTTTTTTTAATTATAAAAATGAAAAGTTCATAGTATGTAGTAATACCACAACACGGTTGGCTACCTCTTTCTTAGGCATAATACCTGCCAAACAGGTGTAAAGAGGTAACTTATAAGTAGGTATTACGGTCTTTTGTTTTTAAAAAATCAAACACGTTAATATAGATTTTTTTATTACGAATCCATTGGTAGGGGTAAGTTAGAGTTGGCGCGGTTTAAAGTTTCAAGGCTTACTGCGACAGCTACACAGGTTGTCCAGTAACTTAACCAACAAACTTTAACGGATAATTTTACAATTTGTGGGCGTCACATTTGAAAGTAACCTTAACTGGCATAAACACATTGTATCTATAGCCACCGCAGCTTCAAAAAAGCTTGGATTTCTCTTTCGAGCCAAAAAGTATTTTTCCCCTTCTAATTTAGACACTTTATATGTGTCCCAAATCCGACCTCCCTTGGAATATTGTTCTCATATCTGGGGCTTGGCGTCCCCCACAACCCTAAGTATTCTTGATTCTATTCAAAGAAAAAGCTATTCGTCTCATACTTGTTGGAGGGTAACAACAAACTACAAAAGATTTATGAAATCCTTCCCTCATCTCCGGTCACCCCATTCCTCAATAGACGCAAAAAACTATTATCCATCGTCTACTCATTGGACACACATACCTCACCCACTCATACCTCCTAAAATCTGAAAATCATCCCTTGTGCCCACTGTGCAACAACCCCTAACTGTTGAACTTGATAATATCGTGCAATGATTTGATAAACACAAGACTTCGCTTCAACATCAATCAGAGTAACATTAAAAAGCATTGGAACCTTCAAACAAAAATATTGACAACATAATACTATTCTTAAAACACATAAACGCCATGCACCTCATTTGAATAAAATACTAAATTAAGACAAGAAAAAACCACTAGAAAGGGTGCTAAATAGTCATAGTCACTGATGCGCCCTTTAAAACACTCAAATTGTCTCTCTCTCTCGCATTAATGATCCTTCACTTACAGAAAAGGCTTCCCTCTCTTGCCCATCGTCGGGCTGTGGGGGATTTATCGCTTTTTATAGGTACTTCCATGGCTTCTGCTCTGAAGAATTGTCCAGTATAGTTCCTCCACTCAACCGGAACCACGAGTTTCTCTGTTGGGAGAAACTCGTGGTTCCGCGCGTATGCATCCCTATACGGTCCAACTGGACAGGCTCCCGAACTTCTCACTTTGTTCGTTCTTTTATCCCTAGAGTTTCTAGATTGTGGAACCTGCTGCCCGCGAAGGTCTTTCCTTCCCCCAAATCTTCAGGTATTTAAGTCCCGTGTCAATAAACTCCCTTTACCTCGCTTATAGCACCCACGGTACGTTAGTATTTAGGCTTTAAGCCTTTGTGGTTTGTCTAAAGATAGAAAAAATTATAGAATAAAATTAGGAAAAAACTTTATATAAACATATGTCTTAAACGTCTTAGTTTTTGAACTACGTAGGTGTTAAAACATTAAAAAATATTGTTTTTTTATAATAACTTTTATACCCATTCATATATTTTTAAAAATGTGGAAAACGCACACTTTTCGCTCCAAAAGACATTTTTTTGTAAAAAAAAGTAACCAATGCCGTTCATGAGGTTGAAGATATTTTTTTTAACAAGAAAAAATGGTACGTCACTTTTTTTTTTAATAAAAATCTTTTTTAAATGTCCGGTTAGTTCAGAACAAATTTAATCACATTACTTTTTACATTTAATGTGCGGTTTTTGCGTAAATAAATAGAAACCATTTCCCGGCATGGTCAAATTTCTATTTAATTGACTAATTTAAATGACTAAATAACAAAGGTTATTTTTAACTGTAGAATTTGATATTAGGAATACAAAATTACCATGCCAAAATGGTTTAGTCAATTAATCTGGGATCTAACTTGTAAACATTGTTGTAAACTTTTTTCTTTCCTTCGTATCACACTGTTGGAATAAGTCTCTTGAGTTTCTAGGTGAGTCCCAGATCGTTGCTCTTGATATATCCAAAGCTTTTGACCAGGTCTGGCATGACGCACTTCTTAATAAACTTCCCTGCTATGGTCTTCCAACTAAACTCTGTACTTGGCTCTTTAGCTATCTATCTGATCGACGTATATCAGTTATTGTGGACGGCCATTCTTCAAGCTTTCACCAAGTTAATGCTGGAGTGCCTCAGGGCTCAGTTCTTGGCACCAACATTGTTTCTTCTTCACATCAACGACCTTCTCGTCCACAACTAATCCTATTCATAGTTTCGCCGACGATAGTACCCTTCACTCCAGTTTTCAGATTCCTAAACCCTACATTTGTAAAATAAACGCAGAGCGATGCAGATATGTCTTTGGCAGGATCTTAATTTAATATTGATTGGGGCACCAAAAATCTCGTCCATTTTAATGCATCCAAAAACACAATCATGTTCCTTGTCGCGAAAAAGAGTCATCAAATACTCATCCTCTATTTATAAGCGGCCAAGTTTCACAGAGCAAAGACACCTTCAATCTTGTGGGCGTCACATTTGAAAGTAACCTTAACTGGCATAAACACAACGTATCTATAGCCACGGCAGCTTTAAAAAGCTTGGATTTCTCTTTCGAGCCAAAAAAGTATTTTTCCTGCTTTCTAATTTATACACTTTATATGTGTCCCAAATCCGACCTCCCTTGGAATATTGTTCTCATATCTGGGGCATGGCGTCCCCACAACCCTAAGCATTCTTGATTCTATTCAAAGAAGAGCTATTCGTCTCATTTAATGATCCTTTACTTACATAAAGGCTCCCCTCTCTTGCCCATCGTCGGGCTGTGGGGGATTTATCGCTTTTTTATAGGTAATTATCAATCTAGAGTACCATGCATGTGTTTTGGGTCAAAGGTAACGAAAAATACATAGTAAGATCTACTTTTTGTGATTCCTGTCTTGCCAAATTTAATTTTTATAATTTTATTTTTATCGGATTAATTGTGGCAACTTTTACACTTCCACAAATAATCATATTTATTTTATGCCCTTAAGTAGTAAACAGGTTTAAATACGCTGCTATAGAGTATACAGACTGTAAATCCTGCTACACACAACAGTCCATTCTCTGTCTCCAATCTTTTATCTAAGTTTTTTTTATAAAGCATTTCTTTCTCTACTTTAGCGCAGACATACATCGACCCCTGGAAAAACAATTCTGCATATTTCTATTAATATTACTCAGTTTCTTCGCAAAAGCGTGGAACTAATGCATTTACCCATGAAAGCGTATATTTTCTTTTATAACGAACAAGCTCAATCCAAACCTTATTCCCTAGTTCTTTTGTTAAAAATCTTTAAGGAATCGTGATGTATGCATATTACCGTTGATGTTTTTAGTGATAATTTATGAATAAACATTCCGAGTGGAATAATTTATAATTTAGTGTATATAACATAAATCTGTTACTCTTGATGACAAAAAAAGCAATTTTAAGCAATTTATTTTACTATAAGATTACACTGCTTCACAAAAAATAAATAAAAGTTTCTACACAAGAGTCAGGCGTATGCTTTTCCCATGTATTTTTCGACGCTGAACCCAATTCCGAGCTCGAAAATGGCTCTTCACGTCTGGAATTGGTTTCACAAGCCGAAAATAGCCTTTATTGGCCCTGGAATACGGTAAACTGAAATTTCCTTGTCTGAGACCGGAAAAATACCTCTTTAGGGACAAAAAATCGTGTTTTGGACGTGCCAATTGCGAGAGTAAGATTTTGATGCAATTCTAAATTGTGTCGCGATTGGCACGTCCAAAACACGATTTTTATTGTCGCAATATGGGAATTTCAACGGGCCAAAAACTTTTTGCGCATAGTGTAAGGTCCAAAACTTAAAAGTACATAAAAATATAACTGTTGTGATTCCTACGTCTAAAACACGATTTTTCGACCCCTGAGGGGACATTTTCCTGGTCCTCAATAAGAAATTTTACTTAGGCATAAACTTGTCGGGCTCAATCTAAGCTACAGAATTTAAAGGTACATAAAAATCCCACTGTTGTGATTGCTACGTCTAAAACACGATTTTCTGGCCCCTGGGGGTTATTTTCTCGGTTCCAAACTGGGAATTTCAACAGGCAAATACATTTTTTTAATTGACCGGAAAATTGAATTTTCCACTCAATTTTTAAGCGGAAAATGCTATTTTACAGGACTAATTTACTTTCCGGTCCCTAGTTTACTTTCCGGTCTCTCATTTACTTTCCGGTCCCTGATATCAAAAATCCTGTTAGCCATGACAAAAATTGTCAGAGTTCAATTGTTACTATTTGACAGTTCAAGATATTGTAAAGTAAAGAAAGCATCATTTTGCCAAAATGGAGTCAGACATGGAAAATCCAGATGAAATAATTGAAGCAGCGTCCTTATTGTCGTTTAAATATAACACTAAAAATTAACACAGTTTTTTTTTCCGGTCAATTAAAAAAATTATGTACGATACTCGACCGGAAATACTTACGGGTCTCCTCAAAACTACAGGACTCGCCTACGGCTCGCCCTGTAAATGTTTTTCGTCGACCCGTAAAATACCATTTTCCGGTCTAGTAATGTAAATAGCTATTTCACACATAGTGTAGTGACCGGAATTCAAAGGTACATATGTAAATAAAAATATAACTGTTGTAATTGCTACGTCTAAAACACAATTTTTAATTTAAATTTTTTTAAAATTAAGGGGTCGTTGTCCCGTCTTAAAAAGGAAATTCCAGTTAGCAGTAGACTTGTCGAGCACAAATCCAGCTTTGGCTTTAAAATGCACCCTCAACGCTGCCTTATCCCGAAAACCATATTTCAAGGCCTATAGAGGTCATTTTCTTTCGGCCCCTGGGGCCAATTCCAGACATGTGGGGCCATTTCTGAGCTTGGGATGGGATTTAGCGTCAAAAATTCATGGGAATACGTATGTGTGACTTTTGTGACGTCCACGTCCGCGCTATGTGGCGCGGTATGCCGCGCGGCGTGGATCGGTATGCAGCGCGGCGTGGGGCGGTACGGCAAATTGTTGCAAGTCTGGACGCAGCTTTAGTACGTGTGTATTTTTTGGAACGGCGAATCAATCAGCCATTTTGTCGACGTATTTGAAAGGGTAACCAAAGAAAATTCATAATCCTAACGGTTTTTTTTTATTGATTTTCTAAAGTTTGCTTAAGTTTTGGATTTTATTTCAATGTGATTGTGAAGTATTTATTTTTTTTTTTTAGCTGTAATATAGTGTTAAAATCAGTATAAGGAAAATGTGAATTTAAACAGTCGATGAGAAAAGGATACTTTCTTTAAACATTATATTTTATTGACAGCCTTATTTTTTATGCAAGTTAAAATTTTCTTAAAGATCTATGTATGTCAAAAAGCATTTAAAAACTCATTTTCACTTCTATCTTGAACAATATTTATCCACCTTTACGGCAAAAGCGAAATAAAATAATAATAAATTACACGACAAAATATTAACAAAAAACAAATACATAAAACATAATCAATTTTATTATAAATATTAATGAATTGTTCTTGTAAATAACAGAACAACCTCACGTCGACAATTAACAGAATAATTTTCTCCTATTTGAATAAATTTGCAGGTATTTGTTTTAATTTTTCTGCCAAATAAATCTTGACAATTTCTTTATACAAAATATTGGGCTGTCTTTTTACAAAACGTATTTAATATATATATATATATATATATATATATATATATATATATATATATATATATATATATATATATATATATATATATATATATATGTTGTATAGGTATATAGGTCAAACATCGCAGTGGCTCAAACAGCGAATTACACAGCACAAAAGTGATTGTCGCCTAGGCAAAAATACATCCGCTGCTGTCGATCACCATTTAAAAACTAATCATAATTTTGATTATGATAATGTTTAGATTTTAGATAACCAAAGTAACTACAAAAGTAGATTATTCCTTGAAATGTGCCACATTAGAAAAACAAACATTCTATCAACTACAAATCGGATACTAGTCAACTTAGTAATATTTATTCTTATATTAATACTAAATAGGAAAATTGCTTTTAATGTTTCAATAATTATTAGAGCATTATTCTGCAATTGTTAGCCTTTCTAGCTTCATCAAGAGTACTCAGTATACGAAGTACTCTTGATGAAGCCCTAGAAAGGCGAAACAATTGTAGAGTAATGCTCTAATAATTATTGAAACATTAAAAAGCAATTTTTCCTATTTAGTATTAATATTTAAAAATGTTTCACAAGAAACCAACTGCGGATACAATTCAGTGTATTTATTCTTATATTTTGAATTGCATGTAACTGTCCCACAGTGTATATAGTTGGTTAGTATAATGTGTTAAATGTGTTTTTTATTTTGTTTTAAAAAAGGATAAGTATTTATGTTTTTTAAATGTTTTTATCATTCAAGAATGTATATTTATATTACAAGATATTTTATTTTAATTTACATTTCCATGTTGAGCGTGTTGTTGGTTTTAAGTGTTGTGGAATAACTCTATTTCTGTGAGTAAAGTTTTTATTTTTGTATTTTTTTAGTCAGTATTTATGCATTCTTTTTAATGTCTTTTAATTTTTTTAACTATAACTTCATTATGTATATTGTTTTTAATGTGTCCTTTTCTTTGTCATTGTTTGTAGTTTACTTCTCCTGAGGAAGCTATTGAGCAATGGCGAAATATAGAGGTATTTAAGAAAAGGAGTTTCTTTTAATTAATCCACAGACCGCAAACCCGATAAATTTCCCCAATAATTTATATCGTACGGTCGAAAATACATACAAATTTTGTCACAAGTTCCCCATAGTGTTATGCCTTGTTCAGACACGGCTAGTAATTTAGTCGAGTAGCGAGTAATTAAGTATTCTCGTGCGTGTGGACAGCTACAACACTAACTGTCCGAACGCACGAGAATACTTAATTACTCGCTACTCGACTGAATTACTAGCCGTGTCTGAACAAGGCATAAGTGCCTCATATGGTAGAGACCTACAATAAAAGTTGTAACATTAGCTGGATTCGGGATTATTGACGGAGTTGGAGTGGACGATAAAAAAATTTGAAACTACAGGCACAGTAATCAATAATTGCAAATGTGAAGAAAATCGACGTGAAAATCAGAGACAAATTGTATAAAACGAGAGGGCTTTAGACTGTGCCATTCTTATTTCTTGTCTTGTCTCTCCGGAAGCGCAGTGATCAGAGTCTTTGATTTCTATTCCAGAAGACCCGGGTTCGATCCCAAGCCAGAGAGACATTTTCAAGTAGTAGGTATTTAAAAATAACGTCCCACTATAGGGTGTTTGAGAAGACAGTGGCGGTGAGTAAGTGGATGCACGGCGCGCTTGTGGCTGCTCCGGTTGTATCGGCAGCGTCGATCTCCGGAGTTAAGCAGTGAAGTGCGCGCCCATAACTTGATGGGTGACCGGCGTTGTCGGTTTTGGGCAACGGCACGCGGTGTTCTGCTCGGGGGTGAACGAACGGACCGAGCAACAACCATCCAAGTTATGGAATGAATGGTGTGTGAATGGGAAGGAGTAGGGGTCAAGGTACAATAAGCCTTCAGGCTGCAGTGCACCACATAGGGGGCGGTCGTCGGGCCTGGGTGGGATGACCCCGAAAGGGCGAAAAAAAGTCGGTGCACGGGGGCCAATGCCCCCAAAGAGGTGAAATGTATGGGTGTCATGCGCCCATATGAGAAATGAACATTTTAACATTTTGGTTTCTCAAAAGTGTTGTGTTGATGTAGTTTAACATTTTTGTTTTTCAAACCTTTTTTTTGCGTTCTTTAACTTTTTTATACTACTTTTGCCTACGCTTCTAAAAGTTTTTGCTTTGATTACGAAATAGAATGTAAAGATGATGATCATTTTTTTTGGGTCTTTAAAAATCTTGGCATATGAAAACTCATAACCCGCCACACCTGTGAGAAGATATTCGATTTTTGCACGAAAATATAGTTGATGTAATTATCTATCCAAGAAAAATAGTCTCTAAGAAAATTGTAAGTGTGTAAAGTTTTAAGAAAATGCCTGTTCTATCATAACTTTCCTACTACTTCAGATACCAGAACATTTGGTACACTTCTTGAGACCATTATATAACATCTTTTCCTGTAAAAATTAAAATAAAATACCAGTGGCGAATCGAACAAGAATGGTATTGGTTTACACCCGCGTACTCTGGTACAAGTCTTCGTTTTATCTCAAAGACAAAAAAATCTTAATTTTTAGGCACTCAAAAACGACATTTCCAAATTAGACTTACCGATTCTTTAAACTTCTAGCTAATGTCCTATTTACTCCAGATCCCCTCAGCTGCTGAACAGTTTTATTCTGCGCACTGGCGCTGGCCGCCAATTGCGCAGCACTCTGTACGAGGCAGTCGCGACGACACACCGAGTACACTGGTAACACTCGCGAGCGATAGAGTCAAAAGAGGTACTATCCAGTGGTACCTCATTGTTCTTTATAATAATTATATTCACTTAGATATATAAATATTGTTTTTTTGGCACTTTAGAAGAAAATCTGGTCCAAATGAACAGTTTTGTAGTTATGATGTCTATTATAGGTTCTTTAAACAGGGCTTTAGTTGATACCTAATATAAACTGTTAAATATGGTTAGGATTTTCAATATTGAGGATGGTTGTGAGAAAAATATTGGTAGCTTATGGTAGATAGGGTAAAAATAGTGGTTAAAAAAAAAAGATTTCAAAAATATTTTTTGTTATTATTTGCATGCTTGGGGCTTAGATAATACCAATTTTGGTGGGATAAAGTAAAACAATATTTTACAATTTATTTTGGCAATTTAAAGAAGTTTTCTTCTTTTGCATACTTTAAACAACTGTTTTAGTTTATTAAGGGCAATTTACCTTTTAATATTGCCGTAGTCATTAAAAATTATTGTAAATAAGCAGCAACAGAGAAATAAATTGTTTTTTAATACCTTCTTATAATTTTTTTTAAAAACTTTCATTTTACGAAAATTTATAATTATTTTCTGTACTCTGCTCACCATTTCTTTATTAAATGCAACATTGTTTAGTGAATTTAAAATTTGACCAGCTACATTGCAAAAAATAATTACTAACATTAGCTAAATTGCAATATAGTTATTTTTATTGCCAAAAAATACAGAAATTTATCATAAAAATGATCGCTGTAAAAAGGATGAAAAGTGAAAATAAAAATAACAAAAAAAATACTATAAAAATATTTTACCTAATAAGAAATAAAATGAAAATATTATATCAAACTATAAATCTTTTAATAGTAAATAAGAACAGTATTTGTGAGGCTGGCTTTACATAAATATTGAAATATTTAAAAAAATTGTGTCGTAAAAATTTGTATTTTTAGTAACCACTTGTATTTGCTTTAACTTTATCAGTTTAATCCATATTATTATAATCTTACCAACTTACTTTGATAGATATAACAAAATTTTGAAGCTCATTCATTATACAAAAAGATTTTTTTCTAGAAAAAGCAACTAATTAGTAGAAAATAAATTCTAAATTAACAGAAAACATTTCTAAAAAAATAATATTAAAATAGGAAGAAACACTTCTTTTAAAAAGTTAACATAAACATGGATGTTTTATTTGTTAGGACTTTTTTAAAAGAAAAACTGAAAGTTAAAAAGAAGTATAGTCAAAGTAAAAAAAAACAATATGACTAAAATTTGAAAAATGCATTAAATTTATACAAAAGTATTTTAACTCGATAAAATTTTTTTTCTTTATAAATATCATTTTAATGTTAATTCTTGTTTCTGTAGAAAAATTAAAGTATGGTAAGAATAATAAAGTTTAATTATTTGTTTTTTTTTTTTAAATAAAATTGTGCTGTAAAAATATATAAAAATTACAAAATGCACTATGAAGTCCTAAAGAAAAAGTTTTTTTTTCGCTATTTGTCTAAACTATTCGCTAAACTTTTATGTATTTTTAAGTTTAAATTTCTCCTAATAATTATGTTTTTAAATTTAATATTTTTTTGGTATTAACATTTTTTTAAATCTGTATTGTAATATAAACAGCAAAAGTAACTGTGTAAATGCCTTGAAAATTAATATTTTTCCGTAACTATATTTTATAATTGCAATAAAAAATTGACAAAATATATATATATATATATAAAAAAACACATATTTTAAATATAAAAATAAAACTAAAAGGTCTGAAAGCTAACGCTAATTAATAATTTTGTTTGAGTAATTTATAAGGTATTTACCCCAAAAAAATAATCCCAAAAATCACTGCACGGTACTACTTTTTTTTCTTTAAGGAAAAAAATCACAATTTTTTAATAAACCACTTTTATTTTTTCGTATTTTTACCCTCTTATTTACAGTACTACCAAGTAGTAGTATTACCAATTCAATAAGTACCAATTTTATTTCTCCGCAACGCTAAGCTACATGCGATGTTTACTGTACGGTACGCCACCTGTCACTTTTGTTCTTCGTATTCCGATCTGAATGAGCGTTAATGTGGTACTAAGTTGTTCCCGCCATGGTACCGCAGTTACCAGACGGTGGTTCTTGGATTAGGTGTGCAGAACCGGAATTTATTTTTAAAAAAATCGGTTTAGAAGAATTGCAGAAAGTTTGGGACGGGTTGTTTAATGGATAAATGGTTTATGCCAGGTTTCCTTATTGTCATTTGATAACAACCAAACAATTTAGGTAGAGCAAATTAATAAGGTTGAAATGGCTCTAGTAGTGGATTTGATAAAATGTTGCAGTCTTAGATCAAGAAGTCATATGCACATGAGATAAATAGATAGATAGAATATATTACCTTAAAATGCACAATAGGTACAAAGGGGTCGTCAATATAAATAAATATAAATATAAATACTATAAAAAATATATAGATATACACAAATATACATAGACACATAAATATATAAAATGTAATTGTAAAAACACACAAAAAAGAATACAAATGAACAGAAACCTTAGCTATAAATAATTACTATAAATAAAGTTAAAATTTTGTATAAATATGTACATATAAAAGAATATTAAAATTGTCAAATCAAAACGCAAGCAAAGTAACTAAGTCTAATGTCGCATATACTCTGCAACCGAGTAAAATGCCTTGTCAATAAGAAATTGCCTAACGGCATTCTTGAATTTACCACCATGCATATTTCTAAAATCTCTTGAAAGCTTGCTGTAGAGAGTAAGACAACCGTAAAAGGGAGATTTTTCGAAAAAGGAGGTCTTGTGTAAAGGAACATCTATAATAGTCCTGTTTCTAGTGCTGTAATGATTTAACTCTCCGAGTCTCCTAAATAGTCCCATATTAGAATTTACATAAGTCACGCACTTAAAAATAAACACACATGGCAAAGTGTGAGGCTTTCTATACATAATGATATTTTATCATTTACAGCAGGGGTTCCCAAACTTATTTGTTCTGTGACGCCCTTGGACACATGCTATTATTTTACGACGCACTTACGCCGATGGAAACTTAAAACAACAAGAAAATGCCTTCACAAAAAAATTGAACTCAAAAAAAGTTCCTCATCAAATTTTTAAAGAGACAGAGCAGCCCCTTGTTTTCAGTATTAAAAATTTTAAAGAGCAAAAAAAAAAAACTTTTAATTCATTTTTTAACAGCAATAACAGCTCGTTGTTTTCATTCCCTAAAATTTTGAAAAGGAAAAACCAAAAAGTTCTTGCTACATTTTTTTACGATTTTTAAAAAGCAACAACAGTCCCTTGCATGGGCGCCGACAAAATGACATCCAGGGGGTGATTTTTATGTAATAAAAAATCTTTCTTTAAACCTTTTCATATACTGTTTCTTTTATATTCTTGTACCATGCTGCACGCATTCAAAAGCCAGGGGGCTGCAAAATCCTTTGAAAACCTAAGAAAACTTGATTATTTTTCTAACAAAATGTACTATTTCATACATTTTTCGACACTACCCAGCCAGGGGGTGCAAGTGCACCTCCTTGCACCTCCTTAATTAATCTTAAGGAGAAAAAAACAAAAAGATAGGGCCTCGTCTAATATTTTTACGGTTTTGGGCTGCGGAATACTCGTATTCATCATCTCAATATTCGAATATGTGAATACACCTCACTACACTTTTTTCCATCATCACGCGACGCCACTGAAAGGACAGTGCGATGCCGCAGGGCGTCGCAACTAACAGTTTGGGAAGAACTGGTATACAGGGTTATTTAGGGAAGTGTCCTATAAAAAGATCTTGAAAACTACTAAAGACATATTTTTTAAATTTTGGCGCTAAGTTTAAGTAATATTGAACTTTATATGGTAAATATATTTTACTTTAACACTTTTAACACTTTAAATTTTAAAATGTATAACAAGATTAGAAAAATTCTGCCATATCATACGTAGGTCAAATCAAGATTAAATATTGTACAGGGTGATCAAAAAATAATTTCAATTTTTCAGAAAATCAAATAGCCATATCTTTCTTATTTTAAATGGAACACCCTGTATTTTTTTACGTCACATGATGACAAATAAAATCCTCTTTCAAATGGTGTATAGATTGCCTATACCTATCTGTTGTGCTTTTTAGTAAAATCTGTTTTTACAAATTTTTAGTTCAAATGTTTATTTAAATTAAAGTTGGCTGTGACATAGCAGCCATTAATATTTTTCTTAAGAAAATAACAACGACCATTTATTGGTTACTAGTGTTTTAGTCAGTTTAAAAGAAATTTCAATGATTTTAAATAAAAACTCTTCTTCTTCAACAACAAGATGATATAATACTGGTAGGATGTAAAAAAAATGGTTTACTTTAGTCTAGAGTTAATCCTGAATAATATTTCAGGAGAAACCATCTGAAAACCTTAATAGCTGCTTTAAAAAATTTGACACAGTGATTATGGATAATGGAAGAAACGAGTTATAGGTCACAGAATGTCGTCATAACTGACCAGAGGCGTTATTAGGATTATTTAAAGACACAAGTTTTATCATTACCACATTCAGCTGAAATAAGTGTTATTGGAAGTAGCATTATAAGCAACTAATGAATCTTTTAATTTTGTGCTTTTATCCAACAAATTTACATTTTGCAATAACGGCTTAGTAAATAGGCATAGCTATATCACAGCCTACTTACATTTAAATAGACATTTGGAATAAAAATATGTTAAAACGGAATTTACTTAAAAAGTATAAAATATAGATATAGGCAACCTATACACCATTTGAAAGAGTATTTAGTTTGTCATCATGTGGTGTAAAAAATACAGGGTGTTCCATTTAAAATAAGAGAGATTTGCAATTTGACTTTCTAAAAAATTTAAATTATTTTTTGATCACCCTGTATAATCTATGATCTCGATATGACCTACGTATGATAAGGCAGACTTTTTCTAATATTGTAACAAATTTTAAAGTTTAAGGAGTTTATATTGTTAAAATAAAATTAATTTATTTGCACCCCTGCATTTTGAAAAAAATCAAATATCACAAACACGAATAAAATTAGACACTTGGTACTATTAACAAACCTAAATTATTTTCTTACGTAAAATCTAAAACCGTCATAAAATATAGGGTGTTCTATTTAAAAAATATAACTTTGATACGTCACATTTTTTGAGACATCCTGTATAGAGTAAAATAATTTTATACTGTGGCCTTATCCGACCTGTATATGTCTCAGTATTAACTTTTTTAAAAAACCCATGGTTATCCAGCTACAGACCGTGTCGAATATGGTGGGCCACCCTGTATTTAATTAAGTAGTTTTGGAGATATTTGCAGGAAGACAATTATATTAGGATTTAGAATAAATTTGCGGAAGATATAAAGATTTGAAATCGTTTTGCAAATTACCTGACACACCTTTAACAGTTGGAATGAGATCTTTTCCTATATGCATACAAATTTCTTAACATTTATTATACTTAAAATATAAATTATTCGTACTATATCGTATCTGGTCTACAGACTAGTTATACGTAACTTATGGTACTGTCAGGTACTGTCCTGATATCGACCGATAGACTTTCACTTATAGACACCAATATTGGTAAAGACTCGGCTTTATTTTAGCAGGTGCCCGTGTAGTACCCAAGTAGTATCAGCTGTAAAAATCAGTGTTGCCAAATTTTGCAAAAATTGCAAAAGTTTTCGGAATAGAAAAATTAGATCCTTTAGAAATTTCCGTGAAATTTTTAATTTACTGTATAATTCCACTATTATTAAAAATTAAAAAAATGTTAATATAATTGGAATGTAAAATAAAAAGAAAAATTTATTTGTTATTATTTATTTACACAAGTGTATAAATTTTATACAAATGTTACTTTTAAAATAAATTACTATTATAAGTCTATGCTTAGTAAACTAGGCCAAAAAATCTCTATTTTGTTTTTGTAAAAAATCGGTTGTCTGGAAAGTCGGTTTTTGAACGATAGTTGAACGGGACAACGTAGAAAGAATCACTACCTTTATCGCCGCAATAATCGTTGCTATAACAACGCAACAACACAATTCGTAAACAATTGACACCACATTCATTTTTCACTGCACGCTCACTCAAGTAAGAGAAAAAGAGATGTCGAACGTTGCCGAACACGGAGATTGTACCTCTTTGTCGCTCGTTCCGCGCTCTCGCTTGCACTTCAAGCATTAAATAGAACGTCGCGACAAAACGTGACAACATAACGCGGCGAGCTAACGCCGGCATAAGTCATGTTTTTTGGTGCGTCCAGCTGGGTTCAACGTATTATAAGAAGTTGTCACGTCAAAATTTACAAGGAGAGTGGAAGGAGATAGAAGTCTAGTATTTCTTTTTTCTCCCCTCTTGATGCCATAACAATACTTATAAGCAAGGTGTTTTCTATATTTTTGAGTTTTACGCTGATGATGACTGCTTCAACAGTCGAAACATGTCCGCATAACTGTTTGGTGTGATATAAAATATATATAATGTGGAGATGACTGTAAGTTGTTTTAATTCGAATTTTTTATGCAACACGCATGTTGTAAGATAACATACCCTTCATAAATCAAAGTCGGTCTATATAGGGTCCCTACATTCGGCCATATTGCTTTGACATGTTATGACGTCACATCTCCTATTTTTCGGCCATGTTGTTCAGTGCCGGAGATATACAGTTTATTGTATTAGTAGAACAACCGTTTACACAACAGTTTTTAATTATTATTAGGTTGTAAATTCTTTTACTATAAATAAAAAACATTTGGAATTACATCTTTCAACAAATATCACTTCCAAAACAATGCAAAATGAAATGCGCAAATTCTTGATGCCACTGGATTGATCATCAGCTTTGATTTTACCCAGTCTTGCCAACTTTTCTCCGTGGAGTGCCCTTTCTTGCGTCCCCCGACCTCGAACCGCCTAAAGTTGAGGATATGTCGCAACCTTATAAATATAGACTAACCTTGTCATAAATCTTGTTTTGTTGTCATTTTTATTCAAAAAATTAAGGATCACAGGTTTACTTTGTAGGATAACTGGATCTATCTAGGATATCTAGCATGTGAGACGCACTTAAAGAAAAAAACAATATAAATGATACATTTTAACGTTAATGTGCGGACATGTTTGTGTGATGTGGAGTGTGGAGTACCACCATTTACACAATTGTTTCCTTTTCTTCTCGTATTTGAAATAATTACAGTTTTTTTTTATGTCAGCCAATACACATTTCGTTACAATAGATCCACAACCGATCCTCTTTCAATTGTTTTATTCTACTTACTAAAACAAGTTCCTCGAGCTGCTTCGCAGATTCTTGCTCTTGATGGCATTTGACCATATCTGGCAAGATAGACATCTTAAAAAACTTCATAACTACCATTTTCACTTAACATTATTTGTTATTGTGGATGGTCAATTTTTAAGCTTTAACCAAATTTACATAATTTTTATAGCAAGAGCACTTTTTAAAATAGCTCGAATTACCTAATTTCCCGTGTCAACTCTTATCTCGCTTAAGACCCCTACAGCACGTTAGTATTTAGGCTTTTAGCCTTCGTGGATTGTCAAAAGATAAAAAAAATCGCGCTGGGGGTTGATCTGCTTGCCGGTGCTCCGCCGCTTCGTACCGGTTGGGTGACAGACAATTGGGGCGAGGTGGTGGAGTATCCACAGTTGTAACAAATAATTAAATATAATAAACCAAAATCTGAATATAATTTTCTCGAATACTACGCCACTGGAACCTCGTCAAAGTACGAGAAGGACGACGCATGGTCAATGAGGCCGATAAATATCAATCAATTTTATCGACTCTCTTTCTCTTAGTCATGGTTGTAAATGGGATAGAGTGAGACATACGTTTCAGAGACATTACCATTTTCGAGAAAGTACACACAAAAAATTCTAGTTTATATCCAAAACTAAAACCACTCTTGACGGGATTATCTTGTATCACCTGTAACTCCTTTTGCGCCCACAATAACAATATTAAGACAAGAAAACCCTAATCTTATTTTTAAAAACATGCTCGTTTTGAAATTCGAAATAAGTTTTTGTTTAATCAAGGTAGCTTTATATCTAATCAAGAACTTGTTAAATTTTGGATGAAGAAAAATTATTATTTTTAAATAACTCTTAAACTCGTATTATTTTAATTACTTCTACAGTTCCCTTAATATTTTGACTGACTTTAACCAATTATTTGCTTTAGGATTTAGTCAAGTGTAACTTCTTTTACCTAAAACCTCTACATTATCGACCTAATATTAGCTATACTTAGATTGAGTTTAAGCATCTTGCTTGGACAGTAATTCTATTTGAAAGTGCCGCGAAGAACACGCGGTTCGGTGGCGCTCACCTCGACCAATAGCAACGCGCTTTGCGGCCATTGCGGCGGGATTTGATCACGCCATTTTTCATGTGTCCGAGACTCGAGAAGGTGTATAGCGGGTGTGAATGTTTATGTCGATTTGAATATGGAATTGGAAAATTTGCTCACTGAATGGGAAATGATGGATTTAATCCCCATTTTTCAAGGTAAGTACACAAAGTAACAGTACAATAACATTTTTTATATCAGGTGCAAAATACTTATATAGGTTAGAATAACTAAATGTGTTTAAACAATTTAAAAAAAATCCATATAGGTAGGAATATGCTTTTAAGGTGGGTTTTCACGCTCATGCAATTTGCACAAGTTGATTTGTGCATGCCATTTGTACAAATTAGACTGAACTATTTATTACATCCGTTTTTACGGGCAAATGTATTTGCACAAATTTGCTGGTAATTATCTACAAACCGGACGCATCGCCGATTTTAATGAAATTTGGTATACGGGGTTTTGTGGGCGCTGATCCCGAATGTGAAAGAATTTTTAGTCGGACTCGTTCGTTCTTAAAATATTCATCTTTAGACTTGATAACCAAAACTAACCTGAATTCACTATTTCTCTCCTTCTTTTGCACTCAATTCTTGATTGAAAGGTAAATTGGTACACAATATTTGATTTCCACCTCTAATAACCCCATTTTTCTATTTATTTTAACCGTTTTTTTCTATAAAATCGCAAAGCTTCACTTTCAAACATTTTAATCGCAGTCTGTCATTGTCACTGCCACTGAAAGTGAAGCTTTAATATTTTATGGAAAAAATGGATAAAATAAATAGAAAAAATGGTGTTTTTAGAGGTGGAAACTAAATATTAAGTACCAATTTAGCAGAAAACTCAAGAATTGAGTGCAAAAAGAAGGGGAAATAGTGAATTCAGGTTATAATTTTATGAAATGTGTTTAAGTATAATACTGTTTGTTTATAAGGCATGGCTCTTTTATTTTATGTTAGATTACTTTTAAAATCTCTTGGTGCTTTTTTTTAATTCTTCCAAAAGTATTCGTATTTTCAGTTCGTACAGGGAACAAAACTAAGGATGTTTTAATGTTTTTAGAAAGGTTTTGCTTATATAGCTTAGGTAGTATATTTAGCATTAAACTAAAAGCAAAACAAATTATATTTTTACCATTCTGTTAATTTCAGGTGCCTGACACAAAAGAGTTTATATCTGTCTTTACTGCTTGAAACTTGTTGAAAATATGGAAAAGTCCCAAGAAGGTCTTATGAAGCAAGAGTAGTATCCAGTTTATCATATCTTGTAAATTTTAATATTTTTTTAAGTTCTAATATTTTAGTTAAAATAATATAAAATGTATTATACTTTTAGTGTACATTTGAAATATTTAGGGCAATATTATTAAATTATGTGTTTTTATTGTGTTTACTTCAAATAATTATTTTTGCAACTGGGTTAATACCTTAAATAAAATTCAGGGCGTCCTTCCCGTAATGACATTGATTGATATAAAATACATTGGAGTCAAGAAAATATTGAAAATTGTGTCACATACTAAGACTGGGGAAGACTTATAGGACTAAACTATTTTGTAAAATCTGACTCTTTTGATTATATCGAAAAACTAAAATTTTTAAAAATATGTTGTAAGTAGTTTAGTTTTGTAGCAGTCTTAAAATGTGAAACACTTTTTAATTTTTTTTGGCTCTAATTTATTTTATGTCAATCCATGTAATTCCCGGGCGGAACTCAAAATGTATTCTAAGATATGAAACTATTTGCAATAATATTTAATATGCTTTGTTTAAACTTATCGAATTTTAAATCTAAGCAAAAATAGTGTTTGTGTTAAAAATAATTATTCTTTAATAAAGATAATTTAGATTTAACCTGAGAATTGCATATAATTAATGCAATAATTCTTATACTTATTCCAAGTTTAGTTATTCTTAAGCAAATCGCAATTACAATTTTCATTAAAAGATTACTATACTTAAATAAAGCCCAGTTTGTTTTATATTAAGAAAGCTAAAATATTCGGCCCAGTATAGCTATACTTATGTAAATAATATATAAAATTAAATTAAATAAATTTTTAATATTGATTAAAGTGGTATATATTTTCTCGAACAAGATTAGTTGTTATTGCGGATATATGAATGTAAGCTTGCATTTAGTCAAGATCATTACTCTTGAATATAGTGGATATTTTTTTCAGTGTAGTTAACAAAATGGCTACAACCCGTTCACATGCTTAATTAGTATAAAAATGTGGTTATAAAAATTTAAATAATTTACTATATGAAGGAAAAGTCCACATGGAAACTATTTTGAAGCTTTTATATTGCTAACTCACTTGTACACTTAAGTTTATAATCATTATTACATTATAAATTAATATAAATAACTTTGTCTTCATATTGTGGCCTTGAAAAAAATAAATAAACTATTTCGAAAGCTTGGTGATTCAAAAAGAGTTTTTCTAAGCCCGAATACACCTGACTGTTTCCCCAATAAACAACCTGCTGTTTAACTAGTCAGTCGAGACTACCCTCTATCGTTATATATATATATATATATATATATATATATATATATATATATATATATATATATATATATATATATATATATATATATATATATATATATATATATATATATATATATATTACTCTTTGTAGCAGCCCACGTAAACTTATGCCCAAGTACCGTGCGTGTCGGGTTAATAGATGTTCAACCCATAATTTCCTTGTTCCCTCACCGTTTTTGCATTTCTCAGCACCTTTGAGACAACGTGGTAGTAACTACCTACTACCTAAAAATGTCTCCGCGGCTGGAAATTGGACACCCGGGCTTTCTGAGTTACGAATCGGAGACGCTGTTAACTACGCTAACCGGAGGGACGATTGTTTCCATGTTTGAACAATCCATTTAAAGATAACCCATTTGCCTTAGTAGTGACCCTGGACAAAAAGGTTCCTTCTTTTTTCCACTATCAATCTATAAGAATCTACAGCTCTTAAAATATGTAGGTATTTTTACAGCTTCTACAGTGAAAAATTAGCTTATAGTATTCTTCCTCCAGCAGCTTACATTTATTTAAGCACCACGAAGGGCTCGTCTTATGCATTACTTTACGCCTTATCTGGAGTAGCCCGAAACTTACCACCTTGTTCGTTCCTTCCCCATATAACATTTTTGCCGGCGTTGTACATTTAATTTACTGGCATTGCCAACACTCTTTAATGGCAAGGCATTGGCAAAAAGGTATCAAAAGACGCGAAAGTGGGCAATTCGCCGTTATTAGGCCACGTGTTGCAGATAATGTGATGGCATCCATCATTAATTGTTATTGGCAAAAAGATAACAAAAAGACACGAAAATGGGCAAATGCAGATACTCCCAAGCAGCAAGCTGACGTCTTATTGACGAAAATTGTCGCATATACTTTTTTTAAAAGCTAAATGATGCGATATTTAATTTGAAAATTAAAATAGGAAAAAACTCCTTACTGCATGCAATTTCCTTGCAATGCAAAGTACCATCTCTCGGAACACTGTCCAATTTGGAAATGCAGATTTTTACACTAGCCGAAGATATTTCTTTCAAAGCTAAGTGAGATCACCTACCGCAGACCGCTCTCGGATTATTTTAGTCTAACGGTTATGGTTTAGACGATAAAAAGCGAAGATATTGCAGAAACGTAGTAGTTTATTGTCCATTACGCCATCTATCGGTATGTCAAAAAACTATTAAATATATATAATATTTTTATTAACACGTCTTTAAAACTTTTAATAAAGTTTTAAACAAAATGTTTACAGCTCCTAACAGTCTACTTGAATATCTTGCCTTCTCGACTAGCCATCACCAATTAATCACACAACACACACTTATTAGGTAATGAATACATTTAATTATGTCTATTAAAAACTCTTTTCTTTAAAAAGAAACTAAAAAGCTAGAAAACCACGTAGAAAAGAAATGCACAAAGCGGTCGATCACCTTCGGTCGAAATTAACGTATCTAATTTTACCATCATTTTATTTTTATTCGCTCCAAAATACATAATAAACATTTTGTTTGACCTAATTTTTATTTGCATAATTTTTAACAATAAAATGTTATGAAAAGGCCATTTCCTTTAAATTATGTAAAAAACATAAAATAATGTTGTTTAGCTGCCATTATAAATAAAACAGATCAAAAAATTGCTCGAATGTTAGTTAAATACCAAATATGGTTTGAAAAGTATGAATATGCGTTGAAGGTTTGCCTTCAAAAATCCAATATTTATTTGCCTGCAACAAAATGGCATGCTTTATTTAATCAGGATTGGTATGCCGCCATTTTTGTATGCTTGCCGGCAATTCGCCTACATGTAAAATTTATTGGCAATGAAGTGTTTATTTAGGGTTAACTTTTTAATGCGTATAAGATGTTGGCATAATATTGCCACCAATTGCCAATGCTTTACCAGCAATGCCAATATAAAAAATGTACATTGCCCGCAAATAGTGTTTGCTGGGTCATTACTAGTAACCACTGTAAAACCTGTTGCCAGCGAAGCTTTTCTTTTCTTTTAAACCTTAATAGCTTTTCTTTTCCTTTAAACCTTAATAATTAAGGCTTTTTAATGAAACTTGTTTTACTTTTCCTAATAGAAAATGAATTATAGTTAATCCTGTAAATAAAGATATTAAAAAAAAAATCCGTTTGAAACACAGAACGTCCGGTTTACCAATCTATTTTAAAATTAAAAAGTAAAAATTGTTACCAGAGTATAACGATATTTTGCCAACTTTTTAAAACTTTTAAGGAATAAATTTGACAACAGCGCAAACAGTACCCAAGGGTCAACGCGCTCCCGCCAAAACGAGCGTACGCGCGACACCCATTCAAGAATCATCTCGCGTGCTCATCCTAGGTCATAGAATGACGTCACGCGATGGCCAATTGTCTGTCGCAGCCGATACGATGATGATCCCATACCGATGTTCTACTGTTTTGTTTCCGCTGTTTTGATGTATTAGTTCGTTTATTTAGATCAAGGTTATGTGAAGTTTTAAAGAATTATTATGTTTCATTAAAAATGCTTTTTAAATATTGCTTGTCGAGAATATAATACATTACTCTTGTTGGAAGTAGTTTTCTTCATATTTTTTATCAATTAATATTGTGATATAGCTCGTGATAAAGCAACAAATTTACTTTAAAAATGAAATTTTAGGAACTTAAAAAACTACATTAATGAGGAAAACTAAAAAATTAATAACGTGTATTCTTTTCTTTTATGCTACTAATTGCTTAAAGACGACGAGACTTACAGTCAATTAAATGAAGGATCACATTCTTGTCGATGATATTTCACAGGGGCAATAAACTATTTTATTTCCTAAGCAGTAAATGAAGCTGGTTTATACAGGGTGGCCGCCGATGTATCCAATATAATTGGCATATGAATTCTATGACTAAATTTAAGCAAATATGATTCTATTTACTTTTTTGAATTCCCAAGCGATAAATCCTTTCGGAAGACTTTCTGTAAGTGAAGTTCATTAATAAGACAAAAAGCTCTTCTTGAAATGGAATCAAGAATGTGTAGGGTTGTGGGGGACGCCATGCCCCAGATATGAGAACAATATTTCAAGGGAGGTCGGATTCGGGACACGTATAAAGTGTATAAATTAGAAGGGGAAAATACTTTTTGGCTCGAAAGAGAAATCGAAGCTTTTGAAGTTCCCGTGGTTAAAGATACAATGTGTTTATGCCAGTTAAGGTTACTTTCAAATGTAACGCCCACAAGATTGAAGGTGTCTTTGCTCTGTAAAACTTGGCCGCTCATAAGTAGAGGATGAGTATTTGATAACTCTTTTCACTACAAGGAACAGGATTGTGTTTTGAATGCATTAAAATGAACGATATTTTTGGCGCCCCAATCCAATATTAAATTAAGATCCTGCAAAAGAGATATCTGCATCGCTCTGCGTTTATTTTCCAAATCAGGTTTAGAAAGCTGAAAACTGGAGTGAAGGGTACTGTCGTCGGCAAAACTATGAATTAAATTAGTTGTGGACGAGAGAAGGTCGTTGATGTGAAGAAGAAACAATGTTGGTGCCAGAACTGAGCCCTGAGGCACTCCAGCATTTACTTGGTGAAAGCTTAAAGAATGGCCGTCTAAAATAACTGATATACGTCGATTAGATAAATAACTAGAGAGCCAAGTCCACAGTTTAGTTGAAAGACCATAGGAGGGCAGTTTATTAAGAAGTGCGGCATGCCAGACCTGGTCAAAAGCTTTGGATATATCAAAAGCAACGATCTGGGACTCATCCAGAAACTCAAGAGACTTATTCCAGCAGTGTGATACGAAGGAAAGAAGAACTGCTGTAGATCTTTTGTGGCAGAAATCCATACTGCCTGTCATGCAAAATTTTATGTTTTTCTAAATACTTAAAAATTTGTGAATTAATAAATTTTTCCATTACTTTACAAAGAACTGAGAGAATTGAAATTGGTGGGATGTGTGGGGTCTTGTCAGAAAGTCCATTTGATTACTGGCTAGGGACTACAAGACCATTTTACGATTTTACTCCTGCCCCTAGTTTGCTATAAGAAAGACTACAATAAGTAAAATACATATTCCTAATAAAATGAAATAATTTGCTGCATAAGCAATAATAAGCATATATCAATAGTCAGTTTGGATTACTTAAAGTATCGTTAGCAAATATTTCTAACCAAAAGGAAAATTCATACTAATACATATTCAAGGAATTAACTCACAAAAACTTGTCCTGTAGCTAGAGAATTATTAATAACAAATTATTGATTTAATATTTAGTTGAACTACATTTATTACATAAAAAAGTTTAAATAATAATTACAGCACTGAAATAAATTCTATTACATAAACAAATCTAATTATTTAGAAATCTATTCAGGGAGCAAGTATTTATATGTGTAATAGGTGTCGAATATTTAAAGTTAAATTATAAATTTATTGTTCCTCAACACTATTTTTTAACACGCGTTTATTAGCTTGGGTTGTATGTATGTATGTATGTATGTAACGGAATCTTTAAGCTTAATTTTCACCAACTTCCAGCGATTCCATTTCTTTGAAACTTTGCACACGTATCAAGGACCCATGACAATGCAATAATCTGCAAACAGTATCCCGTTATCATGATTAGGATCGCCAGGATAAATAAATTCCTTTATAAATTTTCTGTAGGAGAGTAACAGAGAAAGAGCTAGTGCGTGATCTGCGCATGCGTGCAGTTTCGGACGTACAGACATAAACTTGTTCGGAGAAGTTGCGTTCTGAAACCCCATGCAACAGTGAAACTTTAAATGAAAGGATTAGATTACGAAATAGTTCGTGAAACATTTCAATATCACATGACCGCAGAAAACTAATTGATATATCGAACTAAAAAAATGAAAAATAAATGATAGTTTAAAAAAACTAAAAAAACACGCTTTTATATGCAACCGAACTAAAAATTAGAAATAATTTTCATTACAAAGAAGTTTGTATTATTTGTATTACAGTAATAAAAGGTCAAACAATGAATCATAATAATATACCTCAAAATAGAATTATAATTAAATTTAAGATAATAACAGAATAATTCACTTCAGAATAAAAGCTTGGGGTCCTTAATATATTAAATGTTATAATTATTTCATTTGTAAATATCTATGAGGGAAAAGTTATGAAAAAATAGTAAAATGCACCCCACGCTTTTTACTCTGAAGTGAGTTTTATCTTAAATTTTATTATAATTCTATTTTGAGGTATATAATTATGATTCATTGTTTGACCTTTTATTACTGTAATACAAACTCTTTGTAATGAAAAGTTATTTTCTAATTTTTAGTTCGGTTGCATATAAAAGCGTGTTTTTAGTTTTTAAACTATTATTTTTTTCTCATTTTTTAGTTCGATATATCAATTAGTTTTGCGGACATGTGATATTGAAATGTTTCACGAACTATTTAGTAATCTAATCATTTCATTTAAAGCTTCACTGTTGCATGGGGTTTCAGAACCCAACTACTCCGAACAAGTTTCTGTCAGCCTTATGCTGAGAGTACGTCCGAAACTGCACGCATGCGCAGATCGCGCACTAGCTCTTCTCTGTTACTCTCCCACAGAAAATCTTAAAGAAATTTATTTCTCCTGGCGATCCTAACCAGGATAACGGGATACTGTTGCAGATTATTGCATTGTCATGGGTCCTTGATACGTGTGCAAAGTTTCAAAGAAATCGAATCGCTGGAAGTTGGTAAAATTAAGCTTAAAGATTCCGTTACATACATAGATACATACATACATACAACCCAAGCTAATGAAAGCGTGTTAAAAAAAGTTGATTACACAAGAAATCCTGATTTTATTCAAATTAAATCCGTGGGAAATTCCTCATACGATTGATAAATCGTCTTGTTCCTGACCCGTTTTTTTCTTTTATTTCATATTCGAAAAATAATTCTATTACTTAAATCTTGATATAAAAATAATGTTTATGACCACTTATGTTTTTTATTTATAATTAAAATATAGATTTTCAGATAATACTTTATTGTACTTGTGTTTCATAGTTCTATGCTGAGTGTTATTGTTGTTAGACATGAATAACATACATAATATATTATGTCCTTTGCTATTTGAGGTCATAAACTTAATTATTAAAATACTTTTTCCAATAAATCTAAAAATAAAGGAAACAAACATCCATATGATTCTTTTGTCATTTTTTTTAATTTTGTGTTATGTACAGGGTTTTCACCCACCATCCACTGTTAGCTATAACCCAAAGTCGATTGATGAGATAAGGTCACGACATTCGCCATATTGGCTAGCGCGGCTGTGACGTCAAGTCGGGCCATTTTCGGCCATGTTTGATTTTAGGCAGATCAGTGGCGTAGAATTAAGGAGAAAACAAAAAAGAACTGTATGTTGTAAACAAAATTTATTGGATTATTTGAATAGGCATAACCTAAAACAAAAACATAAATGTGGTTTAAATATTGAAAATTAAAAATTATCAAAGCGACGACAGGACGATGAGGTACCTGGCAGAGCAAAACATTTTCCATGGTTCCGTAAGTCAAAAACCATTTTAAAAACTTTGTATACAAGGTGTCCGCTAATGAAAGGTACACAGAAAAACCACATATTCCTTATGCCAAAATATTAAGATTTAACCAAACATACCTAATATTCAAAAGTATATAGTAAGGAAGATACGGCGGGTGTCATAGTAAAAAAAAAAGTAAATCTATTTCGATAATTGTTCCTCCCTTTTAAAATATCTTAATAAAACGGTATCTCGGGGTTTTTAAACATGTATGTATGTAAACTAGTAAGCTTCTCTATGCTTTCTGCACAAAAAAGGTATACCTAGTAAGAATCGGTTTTGACAACCGTTTTTAAGGTAATCACGTTTTACTTGTTCAGTGCACCCGAAAGTATGTACCTTCAATAACATCGTATTAGCTATAATTACAACTGCTCAGATATAAATAGCTGATAGCTAAAAACTCCTGGATACCGAGTTTTATTAAAATGTTTAAAACATACCAGAAATTATAGAAATGCATGAATAAAAAATATTTATATCCCTTTAACACCCCGTATCTTACTTATCATTAACTTTTGGATTTTTCTGTGTACCATTAATTAGCGGACACTCATCAGTACTATATGTATATAAAAACACGAATGACTAAAAACTATTCGACTAAACACTATCAAAATCTCTAAAATAAAACAAGTCCGAACCAATAATATGTGAAGTCTCTAAACTAACCAAAAACATTAACAACTGGAAATCCTTGCAAAATATACAACCAAAATGAAAATGGCAAATTTCCACAGTTTTTACCAAACAAAGCTTCGACAAAGCACGACTCTGTCATCATCTGCTAATTATGTCACCATTAAAAGGTATTTTAGAAAAGTTTACAAAAATACCACATTTGATATATCTATCTTTAATAGTTTTTGCAATATGACCACTTATATCTGAAAATTAGTAGATATAATTTTCATTAGGTAGGTATACCGGGTGATGCATCGCCGGGCGGGACATAGGAAATCCCATGTAATTTTTAATGGGGTCAATTATTGGCTCCCCTGATTATTTTAGAAAAAAATTCTATAAAAGTTTATTGAAGTGCATGCAAATCTACGTCCATGGTAAAAACTTTAGATTTTCGGTTAACCCGTTTGCTAGTTAAATGCTAATATATTTTTAAAAATTGTTACACTATTATCTCCTCATATTTATGAACAACAATAGGTAATTTTCTAGAAAATGGGAGCAACTCCGATTTTGACGAAATTTGGTATACGGGGGTCTTTTGGGGCGCTGATCACGAATCTGAAAGAATTATTTGGCGGAAACGTTTCGTTCTCGAGATATCCATCATCAAAGTTGATATTTGAACTAACCTTATTTTCACTATATTCCCCCTTCTTTTTGCACACAATTCTTGATTTAAAGCTAAAGTGTCACACAATATTTGATTTTCACCTTTTAAAACCCCGTTTTTCTACGTTTTTACATTATTTTTGAATTAAATTGCGTGGCTTTTCTTTAATAATCCGGCAACCATACATACACATAGGGCTTCATGGCAAACTGGGATTAAAATGATTCAAAGTATAGCTATGCAGTTTAATGCAAAAATAATGTAAAAACGTAAAAAACGAGGTTTTAAAGGTGAAAATCAAATATTGTGTGACACTTAGCTTTAAATCAGAATAGTGTGCAAAAAAGGAGAATATAGTGAAAATAAGCTTAGTTCAAATTTGAACTTTGATGATGGATATCTCGAGAACGAAGCGTTTCCGCCAAATAATTCTTTCAGATTCATGATCAGCACCTCAAAACCCGTATACCAAATTTCGTCAAATCGGAGTTGCTCCCATTTTCTAGAAAATTACCAAAAATACCAGTTAGCGTGACATAACGTTGTCATTTTGAAATTTAACAAAGAAAATCAACACAGATTTGTCGAAAGAAAGACGCAATATCCACAGAAAGTAAATGTTTGGGCGGGGATATTCGGACAACATATTATTGGACCATTTTTTCTAATCAAAATCAAATGAATGCAGAATTTTATTTGGAACTACCCGAATAACTAATTTTACCCCTCTTTAAATGATGTATCCAGGGAAAATCAGGAAATTTGGGACCAAATGGATGGCTGCCCGGCACATAATACCCTGGCTGTTCGGGAATATTTACACAATGCTTTTAATGGAAATGTTATTGGCCTACATCACACCATAAATTGGCCACCCAGGTCTTCTGATATTTCGCCAAATGACTTCTTCCTCTGGGGCCATTTAAAAAGCATGATATACAAGGATAAAAATTACTCTAATCTAGATAAGTTAAAAAATGCTATTTCTGCAGAATGCAATAAAATTTCAATTTAGCCAGTTACATGTAAGAAGACAATTTTATGAACGTCTGGGTTATTGTCTAGCAGTCAATGGAGGAATATTTGAAAATTTTCTCAAATCTTAAGTTTATTTCCAACATATTATTTATTGTAATAATATTAATAATTTATTGAAGCATGTAAATATTATAAATGTCATAAGTCCTTGAAATTTGTTACTCTAGTTTACTTTAACTTAACTTAATTCGTTTGTATCAATACAACTTTAATCTTTTCACTGTACGATTTTTTGATAATAATAAAGCACTAAATTTCAAAATGACAACGTAATGTCACGCTAACTGGTATTTTTATTGTTGTTCATAAATATGAGACGATAATAATGTAACAATTTTTAAAATATATTAGCATCTAACTAGCAAACGGGTTAACCGAAAAACCTAAAGTTTTTACCACGAACGTAGATTTGCATGCTCTTCAGTAAACACCAATAGAATTTTTCTTTAAAATAATTAAGGGACCCAATAATTGACCCCATTAAAAATTACATGGAATTTCCTATGTCCCGCCCGGCGATGCATCAGCCGGTATAGCTGGGACCAAAGCCATTTTGTTGTTAAATAGTTCAAACCATTTTAAAAACAGTACATTTTCTTGTTAGACGGTGACGTCATGTACGTCGCGTATTTAACTGTCATCAATTTTAGGCGAAGAACCAATTCTAAAACTGTATTTACCAATCGGTTATGTTGACGTTTAAACAATGTATTATACGTCAAAGTTGTCACCAATTATTACCGCGGTTATAATCGGTTGAACGCCTAAAATTGATGCGTGTTTAAATACATCCCGGACAATGGAATAGTTATCTTTGTCGGGCGGGCGTATGCATCGTACTCATTAAAAACTTTGTTTAGGTCATTTTCCGTAAACTTTTTACGTGGCTGTACATAGCAAGTGAAAAATATATATATTCGGTTTAAACAAACGTACGGATTACCCGTAAAAAATAAAAATCATATATCAATTTTAGGAGAAGAACCAATTTAAAAACGGTATTTACCAATCGGTTATGTTGACGTTTAAACAATGTATCATATGTCAAAGTTGTCACCAATTATTATCGCGGTTTGAACCACTGAGACGAATACGGTTAGCAAGAAAATTTGACTCAGATTTTATTCATTCTGAAAGGGTTGCCGCAAAGTATCTAATGTAAACAAACCCTTTTTGTAAACAATGATTTATTGCATTAATAAATAATACACCCGACAAGCTTATAATTCTTTATGACACGGGTCAGCTTTTATAGAAGGACAGGAATAAAATAAGATGATGTTTTTATTTTCTTAGAAATATGTATTTATGCTCTGTCAGAGGCTATGTGCTGTCCAAAAGGTTTGTTTACTTTATCATTTTTGTGCACTTGGCGGCATTGCTTTTAGAGTGAATTTTGGGTGGTTCAGACTTTACCTACCTACGGCACTAAGGTGGGACTGTAGATGTAATGGAAATTATACCCAGATTTAAATGGTCATATTTCCAAAACTATTAAAGATATATATTTCAAATGTGGTATTTTTGTAACATTTCCTTAAAAGCATTTATAATGATGACATAATATACAAGATGTGGCATTTAAAATAAAATACCTCTTCATTTTTCTGGAGTTGTTGATGTTCATGTATTTCTTTTGTTATACTTAAAAGATAATAGATGAAAAAGTAAGACATTTTTATACAGGATGTTTTTTCTATCCTTCTTGGGTATAGTTAAAAGTTGGTGGCAAAATATGAATGAAAACCTTGTACAGAGTGTTTCAGAATAAGATGCTGTTATTAAGGAACACTTGGTAAAAAAAAATATTTTAGAATTAAAAAAAAAAGTTGATTTTTTAAATAAAAATTTTGTAAAGTTATGTAATTGTTACAAAATATTATATTTTTAGCAAGGTACATACAACCAAAAAATATCGAGAATGGTTGTATATTTTTAATTTTGGTTTTAAATAATTGATTTTCACATTGTCCAGAATTAAATTATTTTATAAGTAATAAATTATACCTGCAAAACGAAAATTATTGTAATGACTTTGCATAAAATTTAAAACAAGAACCGTATCAAAGTTCCTAAGCGACATTTATTATAAATTTTATTATTATTTTTTAAAAATTGGTGTATTACATAAAAATTTTGTAGTGTAATGAATAATTTAGGTTTTGTTTTGTTCCTTTCTAAAAAACAAAAATACTTTTTGGCGCTACAAAAGCGGCATATGTACCGAGTGATTTAGTAAAAGTAAAATAGCCGGTCTAGTCTCCAATCTCACTTCACAGTGGGTTGGTGAGAAGGGGATAACCCCGAAAAAGTAAATTTTGACGCACAAATATTTTCACCTAAAAATAAAAATTCACGATTTTAGAATTTTTTTATAAGCGTACAGTTAACGGAATTATACGGGCTGGTTCGTTTTAATCGAAATGCAGTGAATAAACCTCTGAACTCAAGTATCTTTTTATCCAACGACGAGGAATAAAAAGTCACATTTTAGTTCCTTGGTGTAAAATATACTATTAACTGCTGGTGTTCGAAAAGTAAAACAATAAACAAAAACTTAAACAAAGACCTTTCTTATTTTTAAAGATAGAGACTTATGGTTTTGCGAACTGTTGCTTGTGTCTGATGAAACGAAAGATTTTTCATGACCCCCTTAGTTTTTGACATACAGGGTGATTTTTTTCTATTTCTGGGCTCCATTCATATTTCAGTTGTCTTATAACTTATAACAAAAGTAAAAACTTATATTAGTAGATATTTTTACGTGGAATCCAGTGGCGTAGTTTTATTTTTTCAAATTGTTTTTTTTTTTGATATATGATCCAAATATATGATTTTTTTATGGAACATCCTGTTTATTTCTTATTTATTAAATTACTCATAAATATCTAAAACTTATTAGGTATTTTCTAATGTTTTTACTTTAAAATTAAAATTTGCATAGTGGGCCATGATATAGATTTTATAATCAAGGAATAAGGTTAGCCTTATGTTCTTAATTTGTTAACATTTTACAGCGAAATCCAAGTTTTATTTTTTAGTCATTTTTTGCCTCGCCCAGCACTCCTGTTTACTCTCGGTTCCGCAAGTTTGTTTCCTTATTAATTAATTAAATACTGAATATTTTAGATCAGCGCCACTGTGTTTATACTTGAAACAGTGTCCAAAATTAGTATTTATCCATATTCCTTAAAAAACATTCGATTTAAAACCAAATAGTAGAAAACCATGTATAAAACTGACACTTTCAAAATTTGTGTTTCCAAAAATGGAAAAATATAAATTTCGCCCTGTATGTCAAAAACTGAAAGAGCCATGAAAAATATTTTTGTGTCATCTTTAGTTTTATGAAAAAGTAGCTAAAGTTCGCGAAAATTTATTTTAACACTGAATAAAATTTTTCTTAAAAATAATTATTTGTTTTATAAAAATATTGTCATTTTTAGTAGTTTAAAAAATCCAGAATCAAAGTGACAAAATTTAAAAAATTAATTAATGTTTAGGGCACAATTACAAGAAAACGGCTCGTTCTACGGAAAATTTACTAAGAGAGATTTTTTTGTAGAAAATTCCCACCACTGTTTTTTGACCAAACAAATGTGTAGTTTTGGTTGCATTACCATGACAACACAAGTATTTATCGGAAATTTATTTCTCCTGCCTGGGGTACCCTGGAGTGAATTATAGTGGAAATTTTTTGACACAATCATTGAATTTGTTTTAACGTCATATCTGTCATTCACATACATTATTAAAGAAAATAATATTTTGTACCAGTTGTAGTATTTCAGACATAACATAATATAAAATAATGTAAGGTTTTAAGACCCTAAATGACAATTTTATACAACTACAGTTAGTAAAATAATATGCATAAGACTGAAGTACTAGACATAAGTGAAGAGCAAACGAAAGCAAGGTATGGGTCTAAAAAAATTAAAATAAACTATTTTTACCAACTGTAGTAATATAAGGTATATATAATATAAAAGAATAAACAATGATAAACTCTAAAATTACATATATTTGCAACTAAAATTGGTAAAACGGAAAATATTTATTTTATAGTAAAATTTTAAAGCTCGTGTCCAAGTTACAAATATTAATTTAAAAGAATATTATTTAACACAAACTTGGTGTGAAATTTTCTTACCGAATACCACACGTGCTTAAATTATTCCGGGAAATTTTTCTCGGCCACGAATATTTTAAGAAAATTTTCAAAATATTCGTGGCCTTGAAAAAATTTACAGAAATAAATTTAGCACTAGTGGTAATACAAGTAAGAATTTAATTTTTCTCAAGAATATGAACTGGTCGAAGATTCAAGATTGACTGATACCGTGATTTTGTATAAAAAATGCAACAATTGTTGTAAATTCAATAATTTTAATGGTGCACCTCTTAATGTTAATATTTAAGGCTAATTTTTTTTCGTTTTTATGAACAATTCTTTTACAAAAAAATTGTTTTTGTTTTTTCGCCCAGTCCAATAAATAGGGCCTGGAAAACTAAAACTAAACTAGAACTAACTAGCAAAAGTAGAAAATTGCTTTTAGATTTCAAAGTACCCAGGTACCATTTTACATAAAAGAAATTAATTAGCGCTTAGAAAGGTCCATTAGGTAAACCATTCAGTTAATTGTTGGTACCCAAAAGACACGTGAAGGTACTGTATGGTTTGAAAGTGAAAGAACATAATTTTAAATAAATGGTATGCCGGTCCAATTCCAACAATGTTTAATGGTTAAATGCAAATGTCATATGTCATAGATATATATGAATAATTATTGGTATTTAGCAGTATCTAATTGACTATAAAATTATATGAATATGGGTAATGGTTATGTGGTTCTCTTTAGGATATAAATGTAGATAGCCAAATAAATAACACATGTAAATTATTTTTATTGATCTGAAACTTAAACCTGTTATGCCATTTTTTTAAATTAAGAATTAGATTTCTTTATCTATAATATTTTTCAGATTTTTGAAAACTTCACTGTACGATTTTTTGATAATAATAAAGCACTAAATTTCAAAATGACAACGTTATGTCACGCTAACTGGTATTTTTAATGTTGTTCATAAATATGAGGCGATAATAACCCAGCAAACACTATTTGCCGGCAATGTACATTTTCATATTGGCATTGATGGTAAAGCATTGGCAATTGGTGGCGATATTATGCCAACATCTTATACGCATTAAAAAGTCAACCCTAAATAAACACTTAATTGCCAATAAATTTTACATGCAGGCGAATTGCCGGCAAGCATACAAAAATGGCGGCATACCAATCCTGATTAAATAAAGCACGCGTTTTTGTTGCAGGCAAATAAATATTGGATTTTTGAAGGCAAACCTTCAACGCATATTCATACTTTTTAAACCATATTATTAACATTGGTATTTAACTAACATTAGAGCAATTTTTTTGATCTGTTTTATTTATAATGGCAGCTAAACAACATTATTTTATGTTTTTTACATAATTTAAAGGAAATGGCTTTTTCATAACATTTTATTGTTAAAAATCATGCAAATAAAAATTAGGTCAAACAAAATGTTTATTATGTATTTTGGAGCGAATAAAAAATAAAATGATGGTAAAATTAGCTACGTTAATATCGACCGAAGGTGACCGCTTTGTGCATTTGTTTTCTACGTGGTTTTCTAGCTTTTTAGTTTCTTTTTTAAAGAAAAGAGTTTTTTAATAAACATAATTAAATGTATTCATTACCTAATAAGTGTGTGTTGTGTGATTAATTGGTGATGGCTAGTCGAGAAGGCAAGATATTCAAGTAGACTGTTAGAAGCTGTAAACATTTTGTTTAAAACCTTATTAAAAGTTTTAAAGACGTGTTAATAAATAATATTATATCTATTTAATAGTTTTTTGACATACCGATAGATGGCGTAATGGACAATAAACTACTACGTTTCTGCAATATCTTCGCTTTTTATCGTCTAAACCGTACCCATTAGACAAAAATAATCCGAAAGCGGTCTGCGGTAGGTGATCTCACTTAGCTTTGAAAGAAATATCTTCGGCTAGTGTAAAAATCTGCATCTCCAAGTTGGACAGTGTTCCGAGAGATGGTACTTTGCATTGCAAGGAAATTATGCATGCAGTAAGGAGTTTTTTCCTATTTTAATTTTCAAATAAAATATCGCGTCATTTTAGCTTTTAAAAAAAGTATATGCGACAATTTTCGTCAATAAGAATTCAGCTTGCTGCTTGGGAGTATCTGCATTTGCCCACTTTCGTGTCTTTTTGTTATCTTTTTGCCAATAACTTATTAATGATGGATGCCATCATCTTAAACGCATTTTTTGCCAATAACTTATTAATGACGGATGCCATCACATTATCTGCAACACGTGGCCTAATAACGGCCAATTGCCCACTTTCGCGTCTTTTTGATACCTTTTTGCCAATGCCTTGCCATTAAAGAGTGTTGGCAATGCCAGTAAATTAAATGTACAACGCCGGCAAAAAATGTTATATGGGAATGTAACAAGTTTTAAAAATATATTAGCATCTAACTAGCAAACGGGTTAACCAAAAAGTCTAGAGTTTTTACCATGGACGTAGATTTTCATGCTCTTCAATAAACTTCAAAAGAATTTTTCTCTAAAATATTAGGGGAGCCAATAATTAACCCCATTAAAAATTACATGGGATTTCCTATGTTCCGCCCGGCGATGCATCACCCGGTATAAACGTCCTTAGATTATTATGTAAGGAATAATTAAAATTGTGTAAAGGAAACCAATTCACCTGAAACAAAATGGTGTCACAACAACATTTACATGATAAAGTATATATTTTTCACAATTACCGCCTGATCACTTAAAAGAAGTATTAATTACATGATAGTAATCAGCGCTTTGATAGATAAGTATCGAAATTTTATTAATCAATGCTCAAGTTTAATCTAGATCTGTTTAAAAGCGACCGAGAAATAAATACCTTTTATATTTGCGTTGAAACGCTTTCTTTTAAAATATTTTCGGTATTGTTTTCTTGTTAACAATTTTAATGAGTGGTTTTTTTTATAAAACGCTTTTTAGTTATTTAGTTGGATGAATAGATGTTGAAGTGAGTGGATTTATTGTCACCATTACTATTAGAAGTTAACGTAGATAAATAGTTAAGTTTAGTTTAGAGAGCAAAAGAGAAGCTTTTTAAGGACCTACAATTTAACAGATAAGGCCCCAGAATTAAAAAAAAACAATATATTATGTTGAATGTGATAGATAGTAATTAGGTACCAATAGAATAAGAATTTTGGCCTTTCAATATGTTTATTTTATTTATTTACACAACGTTTTGGAAAGTTCTATCTTTGCCCGTTTTCAAGTGAGTTGACGTTTTTTAATCAGACCGTCAGGTTTGGTACGTTTTATTAAAAAACATTATAGCTATCGCAATAGAATTCCAGTTCAAATTGCAGAATTACAAACAATTTATCACCACGCGATTATATGGACAGCTTCGGAGTCTCTATAATCGGGCTTATGAGAGGGCTCAGATGTTCGGCGCCGATTTCTTTACACGTATCCATAGCTCTATTGCGGTAGCTATCATATTCTTTGGTTTTATAAATGGCAGGCGCGTAACTAAGATTTTATTATTATTTTTTTATTTTAAAAGTGAGACATGGGGAGCACTTCAAATATATAACAAACTTGAGAAAGTCGTCAATTTATTTGAAATCCAGCTCTAATAGAACACTAGTGCTAAATTTATTTCCCGGAATAATTTAGGCACGTGTGGTATTCGGATTCTTTTAAATTAATATTTGTTTGTAACTTTGACACGAGCTTTAAAATTTTACTATAAAATAAATATTTTCCATTTTACCAATTGTAGTTGCAAATATATGTAATTTTAGAGCTTATCATTGTTTATTGTTTTTTATTATACATATTATATACCTTATATTACTACAGTTGGTAAAAATAGTTTATTTTAATTTTTTTAGACCCATACCTTGCTTTCGTTTGCTCTTCACTTATGTCTAGTACTTCAGTCTTATAATATTATTTTACTAACTGTAGTTAAACTGTAAATTTTATACATACAAGGGGTAAGAAAAAAATTGCATTTAAGCTATACGATATTCACAAAATAATAGTTTTTCTAAAGTTAGATTACTTTTTTATAATTTTTTGGTAATATTGTAAATATCCTAAAGCTTTGATGCCGTATTTGTTTTCTGTCAACTTGTATGTAGCAAATTTTTATTGTCAAATAAATAATTACTCTTAATTACCATGCAGTCATTTTCTAAAAATTATTTAATTTATAACCATGGATTATGTGACATTATTTTAAAGGGGAAAGATTAAACTTTAAGATGATAAAAACATATGCATGGTGTTCCATTTTAAATAACAAAGTTGCCCTATATTGGAAAATAGATCATTTTGTTCTTGTGTCAACAAAATGTCAGAACCAAATAGCGACGATATAATAAACAACTTGTGTAGTATAAAATTATCATTTAGGGTCTTAAAACCTTACATTATTTTATATTATTTTATGTCGGAAATACTACAACTGGTACAAAATAACATTTTCTTTAATTATGTATGTGAATAACAGACATGACGTTAAAACAAATTCAACGATTATATCAAAATATTTCCACTATAATTCGCTCCAGGGTACCCCAGGCAGTAGAAAAAAATTTCCGATATTTTGCATATTTCCAATTGCAGCCAAAGTTTTTTTTGTAAAAATCTTCCTATTTTTGATTGTTTATCTGATTGCATACTGTTTATGCAAAAATTAAGAAAATATATCACTTGGTAACTTCGTTCATGGCAGGGAAAGAGTAAAAATGTTTTGTTTTCAATTTTTCTGAAAATTTGGAGTTTTTGATTCTCCCGAGTTAATCTCGCATAGTTTTCACTTAACTTCTTTGTGATGCACCCTGTATACCTGAAGGTTACCCTTGATGACGTAAATTATCATAACGAACAGAAAAGTCCTATAATTTTTTGATTTCTCCATGCTGACCTTATCAAATATAAAATACATTATACATTTATTAAAATAAATTGTTAATGTATCCGTATCTACAACTAATTATATTTATGTTAACCCAAATATCCCTAAAACAATATAATCATTCAGTCATTTTTTACGCGTTTCAAAATCTGATACATATATGATTAGTATGTGACTCACCGTAAATAATATTAATAATTACTCAAAAACCATTGCAACACACACAATTCAACAAGAGCAAATAATCTAAAAATATGTACAATTAATTATTATTAAATAATGAAATGATTGCAATTATTGTGCCCTACCCAAAAAAACTCATACAAGTTTTTCGATTTGGCAGAATTAAAATTAAAATTATGTTATTAATGCTTTGAATTCAACTGTTCCAAAAACATTTATATTGCTATTTGCAAATGAATGTACTGTTGCAAAATTTAAATTATTTATTACTGTATTCATCTATTAAATTGTGGTCTAGTTTTTGACATAAATAGTTTAGAATTAACCAGACAGACATTAATTTTAGAAAAGGGCGCGCAAACAAATGTTTTAAAAACAGAAATGAATTTATTGTAGATTAATGTAAATGGTAACTAAATTTATGTTTTACCCATCTATTATTGATCTGTAATACCTTAGAAACGGAATATGTTATGGTAGCAATAATACCTGCTATCACACCTAGGGCATTATAAGCATCATAATGCCCGCTTATAATGCCCTAATGCGTTAATATGGAAATTTTATTGCTTATCCAATTTTATTTCTCTCACAATAAAGATCAAGTTTATACAAACATATGTATTAAAATAAAATCAATAACTTACCAGTTCCTGAAAATATGCCATTAAAACGGTTTCGGTTATTTGAAGAATTGCGTTCGCATCTTTCCAAATACCAAATATGCCATACTCCCGATCATACTGTTGCCTTGATTTAAGTGGCAAAAGATTTTCGGTCGCTTTTATGGCCTTTTCTCTTATATTCTGTGGAATTTCTTTCATTTTGAGCAAATCGTTAATTAAAAAATGCCAACTGACTAACTGATAGAAACATCAAAGTCAAACTTAACACCAATCATTATCTACTTACGTATACAGGTACAGGTGCAACTTATTTTTTATATTGCGAATAAATAATGTAATTAGTCATTGAAAAACTCTTTTTGGGTAAAACATAAAGCATTGTATGCACCACGGGCTTTACTGGACTATAATGCCCATCAGGTCGAATTTCGACCTTCAGGGCATTATAGTCCTAATAACGCCCTTGATACATATGTAAATAGCTATTAAACTTTTGTTCACGACCGTTAAAAAAACGCTGTATATATTCGACATGAAAATAAAGTACTTCATTTTAGTACACTACATAAAGTATTAAAAAAGTATTTTTTTTTAACAAAAATGTCCGAAGATACAGATTTTTATCATAGTGATTGGGGCTCAATTCGGCCATAATAAAATGAACTTTACGATAAGAACCCTTTTGAAACTTTTTAAGAAAGATTTCATATTCATACCGCCATAATACAGGGTGATTTAAAAAGCGATCACGAAACATAAGGGGTGATTCTACTTGACAAAATAAGGGTAGAGCTTCATTTAATTTTTTTTCAAAATGTCATTCGTTTTCGAGTTACAAGCCGTCAAAGTTTTAATTTTTATTTTGTTTTTTTTGCCATATTGCATTTATTTTTTAACCAATCCAGTTGATATTTGGCACACAAATCGAGCTTTGCAGATTCTAAAATTTTAAGACAAAAGTACTTTTTTAAATGCCGCCAGAGGGCACTAAAACTTAAAATTTATTTATATCATAACTTTTATTTTGACAAATATCGCAAAGCTGGGAGCGCCACTTTACAGACAATCAAAAACTTTAAAACATAAGGTACTTTTTATTAAAGTCAATAAACCTCACCGTTTAGGCACTAATAGACATCAAAGTTTTCATGATTCTAAAATGTATGTCTTATGTATGTACTTTAAAGTACATACATAGGACGTAAAATGGTTCTAAAATGTCCCATATAACATTTTTTGCCGGCGTTGTACATTTAATTTACTGGCATTGCCAACACTCTTTAATGGCAAGGCATTGGCAAAAGGTATCAAAAAGACGCGAAAGTGGGCAATTGGCCGTTATTAGACCACGTGTTGCAGATAATGTGATGGCATCCATCATTAATAAGTTATGATAAAAAAATACATTTAGGATGATGGCATCCATCATTAATAAGTAACTGGCAAAAAGATAACAAAAAGACACGAAAGTGGACAAATGCAGATACTCCCAAGCAGCAAGCTGACGTCTTATTGACGAAAATTGTCTCATATACTTTTTTTTAAAAGCTAAAAATTAAAACAGGAAAAAACTCCTTACTGCATGCAATTTCCTTGCAATGCAAAGTAGCATCTCTCGGAACACTGTCCCACTTGGAGATGCAGATTTTTACACTAGCCGAAGATATTTCTTTCAAAGCTAAGTGAGATCACCTACCGCAGACCGCTCTCGTTTTATTTTTGGCTAATGGGTACGTAGATTTTGCAAAAACGTAGTAGTTTATTGTCCATTACGCCATCTATCGGTATGTCAAAAAAACTATTAAATATATATAATATATTTTATTAACACGTCTTTAAAACTTTAAATAAGGTTTTAAACAAAATGTTTACAGCTCCTAACAGTCTACTTGAATGTCTTGCCTTCTCGACTAGCCATCACCAATTAATCACACAACACACACTTATTAGGTAATGAATACACTTAATTATGTCTATTAAAAAACTCTTTTCTTTAAAAAAGAAACTAAAAAGCTAGAAAACCACGTAGAAAACAAATGCACAAAGCGGTCACCTTCGGTCGAAATTAACGTAGCTAATTTTACCATCATTTTATTTTTATTTGCTCCAAAATACATAATAAACATTTTGTTTGACCTAATTTTTATTTGCATGATTTTTAACAATAAAATGTTATGAAAAGGCCATTTCCTTTAAATTAGGTAAAAAAACATAAAATAATGTTGTTTAGTAGCCATTATAAATAAAATAGATCAAAAAAATTGCTCTAATGTTAGTTAAATACCAATGTTAATAATATGGTTCGAAAAGTATGAATATGGGTTGAAGGTTTGCCTTCAAAAATCCAATATTTATTTGCCTGCAACAAAAAGGCATGCTTTATTTAATCAGGATTGGTATGCCGCCATTTTTGTATGCTTGCCGGCAATTCGCCTGCATGTAAAATTTATTGGCAATTAAGTGTTTATTTAGGGTTGACTTTTTAATACGTGTTAGATGTTGGCATAATATTGCCACCAATTGCCAATGCTTTACCATCAATGCCAATATAAAAATGTACATTGCCGGCAAATAGTGTTTGCTGGGGTACGTCTTATGTATGTACTTTAAAGTACATACATAAGACGTACATTTTAGATCCCTGGACGTAACGACGTAAAATGGATGTAAAATGATTGGAAAGTCGATTTCATTACTGGCCCAGGCACTATCACCTTTATCCCCCTATTTTTTCTGTGCAAAATTTTATTAAAGCTTTTAGTTTTTACTGTAAAACCATGTAAAATTTCTATTTAAATTTTATAACCATAATAATTATTTAAAAATGCAATTCATAACCAACAATAAACTTAGAAAGAAAAAAGAGATTTTTCAAGATGATACTGCACAACACGCAAACCATGTCAAAACGAGTTGATTGGCACTCGTCAATTCATTCTTCTCGTTTACCTAATCATCTTTACCGCAAAATTTGATTAGAGAAATAAATAAATTAGATAATTTTCAACGTTCAACTAAGTTTCTATAATTATTTTTTATTTTTATAAAATATAGACCTTATTTATAGAAAACGAGAGTAATAAATTATTTTTATTTATGTTATTTATGTAATATTAAATCGTCCGAAATAAATTATAAAGGTATAAATTATATTAAATGACTGCCTTACAAGTGTCGGAAAAAAGGCAATCATAACTTTACTTTCCATTTTTTTATATGTTACTAATTATTTACATCACATAAATACAGAAAAAAAATACAAAAGTTGAAAATTTAAAAAATGACCATGCCCACGATTTCAACCCTCCTAGCCAAAGTCGATTGATGATATAAGGTCACGACATTCGCCATATTGGCTAGCGGGGTTGTGACGTCAAGTCGGGCCAATTTCGGCCATGTTTGATTTTAGGCAGATCAGTGGCGTAGAATTAAGGAGGAAACAAAAAGAACTGTATGTTGTAAACAAAATTTATTGGATTATTTTAATAGGCATAACTTAAAATAAAAACATACATGTGGTTTAAATATTGAAAATTAAAAATTATCAAAGCGACGACAGGACGACCTGGCAGTCAAAAACCATTTTAAAAACTTTGTATACAGCGTGTCCGCTAATGAATGGTACACAGAAAAACCACAGATTCCTTATGCCAAAATATTAAGATTTAAACAAACATACCTAATATCCAAAAGTTTATAATAAGGAAGATACGGGGATGTCATAGTAAAAAGAAAAAGTAAATTTATTTCGATAATTGTTCCCCCTTTTTAAATATCTTAATAAAACGGTATCTAGGCGTTTTTAACATTAGCTTTTCAGATCGAATATTAATTTTTGTGTGTAGACTAGAGGGCGATGGGTACACTATTGAAATTTCTCTAAAACTACCCAATTTTTGTTACTACTCTGTATGTATGTAAACTAGTAAACTTCTCTATGCTTTCTGCACAAAATAGGTATACTTAGTAAGAATCGGTCTTGACAACCGTTTTTAAGGTATTCACGTTTTAGTTCTTCAGTGCACCCGAAAGTATGTATGTACCTTCAATAACATCGTATTAGCCATAATTACAACTGCTCAGATATAAATAGCTGACATCTAAAAACTCTTGATACCGAGTTTTATTAAAATGTTTAAAACATATCAGAAATTATCAAAATGCATAAATAAAAATTATTTATATCCCTTTAACACCTCTTATCTTCCTTATCATTAACTTTTGGATATAGGTATGTTTGTTTAAATCCTAAATGGGTATTTTCTCATAAGAAATCTGTGGTTTTTCTGTGTACCATTAATTAGCGGACACTCATCAGTATCACATGTATATAAAAACACGAATGACTGAAAACTATTCGACTAAACACTATCAAAATCTCTAAAATAAAACGAGTCCGAACCAATAATATGTGAAGTCTCTAAACTAACCATAAATATTAACAACTGGAAATCCTTGCACAACATACAACCAAAATGAAATTTTCACAGTTTTTACCAAACAAAGCTTCGACAAGGCACGACTCTGTCATCAGCTGATAATGCTACTAACTTTGAACAGAACTGCCAACCGAAATCGTAATTCTCACACCCTGACGTCCCTGAAAAAGCTATCACCGGTCTTGCTTATGTCTAAACCTTTTCTCATAAAGAAACTCTGATTGACCTAAAGAAATGGACGAATGATTTAATTTATTCTTCCATAAACTATCGCCTTTGGATTGCCTCAAAAATTGTGGTCACTAGTAAAATAAAGAATTGAAGGAGCCCCAATCCAATAGATTCTAGCAAATAACTAAAATTTTCGCACATAACACACAGCTAACTATAAACTTAACAACACGGTGCGAAAACCACAGATTCCAATCCGTTAATTTACTATATTTAATCCAGCATAAAATATTAAGCAAATCCGTTGCGGTCGAAACTTTTAAAACAATTTATATGCTTGTAAAATTTGCATTTTTTTAAATAGTTGCATGCAATAAGTAAGTTTAATAAATTGGTATAACTAAAATGTAATTTAGTATACCTTGTTACACATATTAGACATTTTAGGCAAAGAAAAAATATGCAATTAATAAATTTTCAGGTCTGGTAATTATAGGGTATGTGTTTCCAAAATAATATTCGATATTGCCAATAAAACAAAAGATTTGCTAATATAGCTAATATTTGTTTAAATTAATTTGGTATTGAAAAGCAAGAATATACTGGATACAGGGTTTTCGAAAAGTACGCCTACAAAATTTTATGAGAGACCAAAACATGTCAAAATTTACAGGGTGGTAGAAATACAAAATTAACAGCTTGTTAACGTAAGTTGCAGTCATATAGAAAACCCTTTAAATATTAATATAAAAAAAGTTATTGTTTATAAAAACTTTTACATGGTCAAAACCTAAAAGGCAATTGGATCAGCCATCTACGAGGATTTTTCAAAAATGCAATTTTAGCTCAAGAGTAAAGTAATTTTTGCTGATACTACAAATTTTTATAAAGAAAAATTCTTATATTTAAAAATTACTTTTAAGTATGCAATTTTTGTTCATTTACAAGAAAGATTTTTTTAAAATATTATGTCTGCGACAATGGTGAAAATATGTTTTTACATAAAACAATAGAGAATTATTGCACAGTGAAATAAGGCCAGGCATTAATAATACCGGCCTTATTTTGACATCTGAGCTCGCGCAGATGCTAGGTAGAATAAGGTCTCCCTTAATAAGTATAGTGCCTGGCTTTATTTATGTCGATTTTAGGTCGTGCCTTATTTTGATCTTATTTTAACTTCGGAACTGTTCGCCTAACCGAACGACTGCCGACCACAAAATCGAAAAGTTTTTAGAAGTTAAAATACTTAAAACCTTGCTTTTTCAAATGTATTTCTGTAATTGTGTTAAACAAATCCCTACAACACAAACCAATAAAGAAAATCTACTAAAATTTCTTTCCCTTCTTTTTAGGTTAATGGTACTGTCAACATGATTTGCAATAAGTCTAAATTATGAATACAAGCACTATTTAAATAAGGCCGGTATAAATAATTTCCGAGCTTAATAAGGCAACTTACAATAATTCTCTATTGTACATACATTGCTCTTGTTTTGATAACAGAAAATTTAAAAGTTTATTTAAAATTGTCTATACTATATTATTATTAATTATTACGAATTATTAAATGTATTGCACGAGATTTACGAAAAGGGGGTTAATCTAGCATAAAAACAACAATCTAATAACGTGTTATTTTTTTAAACTACGAGTTATTTTTTTATAGTGTATTTTTTTCTTCAAAAACTTCGCAATTTCTTTAGGTACATTTGAAATAGTGTGCTTTCCAATTACTTGAATAACACATTTACCTCTTTCATAACGATACAATAAGCGCTCATCTAGAGCATTCCTTGGTCTCAGCTTAATATATTCCTGTAGAAATCTGACATAAGGAACTGAGCTTTCATCGTTGGTTACTACAAAGTTTCTTTTAACTTTATTTTTAGACTCCACTATTTTTACTATAGCCACGTAATTTCTTATTTCTACATCACTTAGCTTCATTCTGTATATTTCGTCTGTCCGGCATGCCCCAGCCACTCCCATAATGGCTATTACTTTCATCGCTAAGTAACTTTGATCAGGCGCGTTAAGTAAAAACTTTATGATTTCTTCTTTTTTAAAAATTTTGACTTTTTGCCTCATAACCATCGTTTTTCCTTTTAATAAAAGCAACTAGTTTCTTGAACTCCGAAATATCTTGATTTTTGTTTACGGAAATTGTTAACTTGAGCATGGAATATACAGACCAGAGGGTTGGTGGTGATAAAGACTCGGATGTTTCTTGAAAATACGCCAACATCACATTCTCGTCAATCCGCCCCACATTTTTTGTAGCAAGCCATTCAGAAAACGATTTATATGTTTGATGGTACCTATCTTTAGATTTGTCTGGCAGAAGTGAGGCACACGCAAGGTCAGCTGCCTTTTGGATGCTATTTTCATATTCATTTAACATTTTAAAATGGGAATGGATTTATACTAAATTAACAATAATTCAATATCTGACAAGTGCTGATGACAGACAATGTCAACAATAAATGTGTTGCTATGGATTAATTTTTAACAGGTAAAATTTCAAAATCTCTGATATTTCTATTAAAACATGATGTTAATGATTATTAAATTATGCGATACATAGAACAGTCGCAGAGAAAATATAATACATTACACGATGCGAAAGGCCTTTCAAGTGTTCGGAGGTTTTAAATAGCCTCGGCTTCGCCTCGGCCATTTAAAAACCACCTCACACCAAAAAGTAAACTTTCGCATCTTGTAATGTAAATAACAATTTTTTGAAATACAAGAAAAAAATTCACTAGTGTCGTCCATGAACGGTAAATATTGGAAAAAGTGGTACGCCACTGCATTTTTCTAACCAGTACTAACCAAAGCTAAGCCGTTTATTTTTTTTCTTTGTAGAATCACACCGTAGTGTGTAGTATGTCGGTTGAGTTACTAGACACCCTGTATAAAAAGAGTCATGTTACATAAAAACTTTTAAGAATCTAGGAACTAAGTATGTATAAACAATATGAAAGTGTAAAATTAAAAAGTAATAAGGATATTAGATAATAAAAAAATAATTGCAATCCGTAAAAAAATAAATAGTGCTTTATTATAATTGGAGCAAGAAAGCAAATTTGCATATTTTCTGCAATAAAATATTTTTAATTGTTCGTTTATAAAAGTTCTTGGACTGTAACTTACAACGAATTTTATGCAATATTATACCGTTCTTAAAATAATAAAGTTTGGTAATAAGTGTCTAGTAAAATATACATAGATAGTATACATTTTTACTACAAGTTTAAAACCCTGTTTTTTGAGAACGATGAATTTGCAGACACATGTTTATTTAATTTTTTTCATATTTTTTAATAGTTGAATTTGCCCTTCAGTTTTTTTACCAACATTCTATAACACCCTGTATATATATTTTTTAAATTTTAATTAAAAAGTTACTTAAAATTTTAAAATCTCTTGTTTCTTGTATTTTCTGATACAGGATCCCAAGCAGCAAGGTGACGTCTTATTGACGTCTCCTTTGGGTCATTTCTAGTCACATTTGGTCAGCAAAGACGTCATAAGATGACGACAAAATGACGTTAGATTGACCTCCCCAAGTCACAGACAAAAGACGTCCCGTTAATGACGTCATATTGACGTCTTTAAGATGACGAAAAATTGACGCATAGATTTTTTTTAAAAAGCTAAAATGATGGTTTTTATTTGAACATTGAAACAGGAAAAAACTCCTTACTGCTTGCAATTTCCTTGCAAGTAATGCAATCTCGCGGGACACTGTCCAGCCTGGAGATGCAGATTTTAACTAGCCGGAAGTATATCTTTCAAAGCTAATTGAGATCACCAACCGCAGACTGATCTCGAACTATTTTGGTCTGGTACGGTGTAGGCGATAAAAAGCGAAGATGTTGAATAAACGTAGTAGTTTATTGTCCATTACGCCATCTATCGGTAGAGTTTTTTCCTATTTCAATTTTCTAAAATTATTAGTCTTATTTTTCTGTCATATGATATTTCGGTTGGGTTTTGACACGAAACATATATGTCACAAAATTTTTCTGGCGGGTTTTTTAAACATGTCGTCATTAGATTTTTATGAGGTAGTATGACGAAAAAATGACGTCGAAAAGACGTCACTTCAACGAGGTCAAAAACACGTCAATTAAATGACGTTAAAATGACGTCATAATGTTGGTCTGATGACGTCCTTTGACCAAAAACGACTTAAAAATAACGTCATAATGACGTCAACTTGCTGCTTGGGATGTCCATCTATATTTTGACCCATTTTGATCGCGAATAAGTTTAGAATAAATAAAGTTATCAAGATGCGGTTTTTACACAAAATCCTAAATTTTTTAATGTTTTTTAACACGCTTTTATTAACTTGGGTTGTAACTATCTATCTATCTATCTATCTATCTATCTATCTATGTAACGGAATCTTTGAGCCTAATTTTTACCAACTTCCAGCTATTCGATTTCTTTGAAACTTTGCACACGTATTAAGGACCCATGACAATGCAATAATCTGCAAACAGTATCCCGTTATCCTGGTTAGGATCGCCAGGATAAAAAAATTCCTTTATATTATAAAAACAACACCTGTGTTGCCATCTTTTGGTAACATCCCAAACTTTTCTCAGGAACTTTAACTACTTTTGACAAAATGGCGAAGGAATTTTTTAGTGAATAAACTGGAGCATTTTTACATACATACATACATACATGCATATCGAACTAAAAATGAAAAATAAATAATAGTTTAAAAAAACTAAAAAACACGCTTTTATATGCAACCGAACTAAAAATTAGAAAATAATTTTTCATTAAAAAAAATATTGTCACATCAGAGTAAAAAGCGTGGGGTGCATTTTACTATTTTTTCATAATTTTTCCCTCATAGATATTGGCAAATATAATAATTATAACATTTAATATATTAAGCACCCCACGCTTTTACTCTGAAGTAACAATATTTTTTTAATGAAAAATTATTTTCTAATTTTTAGTTCGGTTGCATATAAAAGCTTGTTTTTAGTTTTTTTAAACTATTATTTATTTACGATGTCTTTTGCCATTTTGTTCTGTTTCCGTTAGCACAAAAAAATTCCGATATTCCGATATAGGGCAACTTTGTTATATTAAATGGAACAGCCTGTATTCATTCTTTCCCCTAAAAAATGTAATATAAGCTATGGTTATTTAAAAAAATGGTATATTTACTGACCTTCAAAAAATTAACTGCACGGAAACAGTATTATTTGACAATAAACGGTATAGTCCCTTGGTCAGTAATAAAGAGGTCTTCTTAATAAGAACACTGTTAAAACCCTTTAGAAGGGTTTCTTTTGTCGCGTCTACTACAAATATTCATACCGCCATATATGGAAGCAGCGCTTTAACCCAGCCTGTCAATATCAAATATTTCGGGTGTCGGACTGGGCGAACGCGTACACCTCTTAATATTAAATAACGGGTTGTCACCTTGAACAATATTTTCGATATAAAAAAAAATTGTCGATTTTTGGCCCAGCCTGTCAATGTCAAATGTTACGGGTGTCGGACTGGGCAAACGCGTCACTTTTTTGTCGGACAAGTTTACCACAATGTTTTACATGCAATTTTTAAACATTGTTCCAAAAATCGTAAGGGTTACAGTCACGTAACCCGCCTGGTCCGATACCCAAAACATGTGTTTGAGCCTTATGATTTCATGCTATGCAAACTAACCAAAAGTAAATTTATTATAAAAGTTATTCTTGATTAAAATGGGTAAAATTATATGGACGGCCACCCTACCCATATAACATTTTTTGCCGGCGTTGTACATTTAATTTACTGGCATTGCCAACATTCTTTAATGGCAAGGCATTGGCAAAAGGTATCAAAAAGACGCGAAAGTGGGCAATTGGCCGTTATTAGGCCACGTGTTGCAGATAAAGTGATGGCATCCGTCATTAATAAGTTATTGGCAAAAAATGCGTTTAAGATGATGGCATCCATCATTAATAAGTTATTGGCAAAAAGATAACAAAAAGACACGAAAGTGGGTAAATGCAGATACTCCCAGGCAGCAAGCTGACGTCCTATTGACGAAATTGTCGCATATACCTTTTTATTAAATTAAAATAGGAAAAAACTCCTTACTTCATGCAATTTCCTGGCAATGCAAAGTACCATCTCTCGGAACACTGTCCAACTTGGAGATGCAGATTTTTACACTAGCCGAAGATATTTCTTTCAAAGCTAAGTGAGATCACCTACCGCAGACCGCTCTCAAATTATTTTTGTCTAATGGGTACGGTTTAGACGATAAAAAGCGAAGATATTGCAAAAACGTAGTAGTTTATTCTCCATTACGCCATCTATCGGTATGTCAAAAAAACTATTAAATATATATAAGATTTTTATTAACACGTCTTTAAAACTTTTAATAAAGTTTTAAACAAAATGTTTACATCTCTAACAGTCTACTTGAATATTTTGCCTTCTCGACTAGCCATCACCAATTAATCACACAACACACACTTATTAGGTAATGAATACATTTAATTATGTCTATTAAAAAACTCTTTTCTTTAAAAAAGAAACTGAAAAGCTAGAAAACCACGTAGAAAACAAATGCACAAAGCGGTCACCTTCTGTCGAAATTAACGTAGCTAATTTTACCATCATTTTATTTTTATTCGCTCCAAAATACAAAATAAACATTTTGTTTGACCTTAATTTTATTTGCATGATTTTTAACAATAAAATGTTATGAAAATGCCATTTCCTTTAAATTCTGTAAAAAAAACATAATATAATGTTGTTTAGCTGCCAATATAAATAAAACAGATCAAAAAAATTGCTTTAATGTTAGTTAAATACCAATGTTAATAATATGGTTTTAAAAGTATGAATATGCGTTGAAGGTTTGCCTTGAAAAATCCAATATTTATTTGCCTGCAACAAAAACGCGTGCTTTATTTAATCAGGATTGGTATGCCGCCATTTTTGTATGCTTGCCGGCAATTTGCCTGCATGTAAAATTTATTCGCAATTAAGTGTTTATTTAGGGTTGACTTTTTAATGCGTATAAGATGTTGGCATAATATTGCCACCAATTGCCAATGATGCTTTACCATCAATGCCAATATGAAAAATGTACATTGCCGGCAAATAGTGTTTGCTGGGTATATCTAAAAACGTTAGTTATTATTTAAATCACCGCTGGATGTCTGCGTTCACTGCACCTGCACAAATATCACCACTGAAATCAAACCACAAAAAATCAAATCAGAAAAATATTTGAACGACCTTACAAGGAAAGCGGCGTTTCTCATATAATATACCCTGACAAGCCCTAAAATATATTAAAAGCAAAATTATGCGCATAGTTAGCAAAAACTTTTCAATAAATAACATTAATATACAGCAAAGCAGGTCCTGCGAAGCATATGGGAAATTTTGCAATCGAATTTTAGATTGTAGCCTTTTCAGAAAGAATGTTAACGAACACCGGTGTTTCAGGGTCGATACCCAAGTCGTTGACACCTATTTTCTGGGTTCTGTAATTATTCTTATTTGTAGTTTTAAGGCAGTTTAAAGGGTAATATTTTGTTGACTAGCGGGTGGTGCAAGTGGTGCAAGGCACCAGGGCGCAACGTTTGAGGGGCGGAAACTTGTATGTAGAAATCTTCAATAGAAAATGGAGATTGAAAGTGAGGACCTTTTTTTTTTGCTGTTCAATTTTTTATACTACCTCCATTTGCATTTCGTCCTAGGGGCGGCAAATAATTTTTGCACCACGGCGCAAGACACCCTAGGAACGGCCCTGCCCTCGGCCAATAATAAAACTGACTTCATGATAAGCACACTTTTAAAACCTTTTTAGCAGGGCCGTCTTATCCATTAGGCTGACTATAGGCCTAGGGCGACATAAAAAAGTAGGCGCCAGGTAGGGGAGTAATAGGCGACAGGAGTTTTTAAAAAAGTTTAGGTTGAGTGGGGATTTTTGGTGACTAATTTCTTTGTGAATAAGGTGCTTTGGAATAAAATAGGTAATTAGGCGTGAAAAGGAGGGAATGACTTGTTTTTTTGTGCTCTTCAAAAAATCAAAAGAGGACTATTATTGCGTCTAAGGGGCAGTACCGTATTATTCATTAGGCTGACAAGGCTACAGCCTAGGGCGCCATGAAAAAATAGGCCCCAGATAGGGGAGTAATAGGCGCTAGGCAGGGGAGTTTTAAAAAAGTTTAAGTCGGGTGAGGATTAGAACTAATTTTTCTGTGAATAAGGTGCTTTGAACAAAATGAAAAATGAAATAGGCGCGAAAAGAAAGAAATGACCTTTTTTTTGGTCATCAATTTTTATTTCGGGTGGTGAAGTAAGGTGCCTGGCACTGAAAATAGGCGCTATGGAGGTAAAGACCCTTTTTTTAGGCGCTTTGGGAATTTTAGCCTAGGGCGCCTCATACAGTTAATAAGGCCCTGCTAAGGGGCCGGACATACTTGCGACGAAGTTAAATATGTAACACGCGTATTGTTATGAGTTGAAATATATTTGCGGCACGGTCGCATTGCATGTATGTTGCAACTGATAAGAATAGACGCGTTACATATTTAGCGGCGTTGTCGCCGCGACTTCGCCGCAAGTATGTCACCGGCCTAAGAGTTTTTTGACAACTATTTTTTTAATGCAAAACTCGCAAATTTTTGCTTAGAACAATTTTACCAACACATATTCTTAAATTTGCTACAATAAAAGCTCTCTTCGTAAAATTGTCGTCAAATAAGTAAATAAGTAATCGCGGGCTTTAAACATTGAACTATTTCTTTTTATGTTTCTTAAGTTTGGATTTTTATCACTACTACAAAGTCAGTACTTAAATAAATCCAGTACGTATTTTTAAAGGAAATTGGACAAATGTTTCGATTTATCACTGGAATGTACCATCGTGCCAAGTAGGGAAGTGCCTCGTGGTCTAGAGAAAATTGCATTTCCTATATTTTGCATTTTTTTGACGTGAGTGTCACAAAATTACATTAACTATGACGACATCAAAACATAAAATCCACTCTTAAGAGGTCAGGAGATAAAACTAGATTTGTTGTCTCGTTTTTTATTACGGCATTATGGGTACTTTGTTAATTTCTCTTTTTTTTTTACGTCATTCTCTAATTAAAATAGCCCGACTATATTTTAAAAAAAATCTTTTACGAATTAAACAAATTAAATCTCCTCAAATAATTCAAATATTTCAAAACGCCGAACCATAAAAAAATTGGTGCACCATAAGTTATACGAGTGCTGCCACACCCAAAACGATATATATAGCATAATGTTGAGTTTTATCCTCGAGATAGTACCCACCGAGATATTACATAGCAATTATGACAGTCGGCAATTACATGCTTATTACATTCGCAATATACAGTTAAAGATCCCGGTAAAAATTATTATTTCCTATCATTGTTATATTTCTTACGGTTTTAAAATAGCTCATATAAAGTTTGCAAAAAAAAAAAAATAAAAGTTTGGATATTTGTAGTCTATTTTACCACTATACTAAAAAAAAATTGGAGTTCCAGAGGCGTTCATAAGTTGGGGTCATGGCCCCCCTTTCATGCCACATTGTTACAATTAGATATTAGAAACTATACCAATATAATATGTATTATTGCGTTTTTTTTTCGTGGTATAGAACTTTAAGTTGGTATTACTTTTCAAGATGGCGACCGATTTAACAGCTGTCAAGTGATTTATTCTCAGTTTGGTTTGGCAATTCATCATGAATAGACTCACGCCTAAACAACACTTGCAAATTGTGCAATTTTATTTCGAAAATTGAAAGACACGTTTGGTGACCGCCTAATTTCACGTTTTGGACCTGTGAATTGGCCTCCAAGATCTTGTGACTTAACACCGTTAGACTATTTTCTGTGGGGCTATGTAAAGTCACTGGTCTATGCGGATAAGCCACAAATGCTTGACCATTTGGAAGACAACATTCGCCGTATTATTGCCGATATACGGCCACAAATGTTGGAAAAAGTAATCGGAAATTGGACGTCCAGATTGGACTACCTCCAAGCCAGCCGTGGCAGTTATATGCAAGAAATCATGTTTAAAATGTAATGCCACAATATTATCTTTTGAATAAAAATAAATGTATTTCAATCGAATAATCCATCGTTGTTTTATTGCAATTTAAAATTCTATATCTCTAAAAAACAACATTTTTACTGTTTGCTAGATAACAGGTATATAAAAATAAAATTAAGTCAAAAAATAAGTTTTGTACCCATACAACAAAACTTGTAATAGGCGCTCATAAATAACCGTTAAAAACATCGTTATATTGCCCGGACTTGGCTAAATTAAGCTTAAATAGGAAGCGTGTTAAAAAGGTAGCAGATGATGAATGGGCAATACGCACTGTTATTTGTAACGTTTAAGAAAAAGTAGACAATAACATAAAAAATAAAACTATGCAGCGGAAACAAAAAGTAATGATAAAGATGATGTAGAAGGTGAGCCAAGTTTAATACTTAAATTATGCTTAGCTATGGGCTTCGCCGCAATAAGAATGGAGATCTAAATGAGTGCCAAGTTCTGTATAAAATCCAAATATGTATGAAATTTTTAAATTAGTTAGATTTGACTTGGCCAGTTTTTATCAGAGTTAAAAAAATACACAGGGTGTCTCAAAATTGACGCCCGTCGTAAGAGTGAAAAAATGTCCGATTTTTCTTTGTTATCGAGTTGCACATTATGGCCTACAAGTAAGAAGATTCTTGAACGAAACATGTCCTGATGGATAAATTGGGATATTTTCAAATAATTTATTTAATTAAAAAATAATTTTTTTTTATAAGGTGGATTGGAAGTGGTGGCCCTATACCATGGCCACCTAGATCTCCGGATCTTAATCCCTTGGATTTATTTTTCTTTTCTGGGGCTATCTCAAGGAAAAGGTTTATCTCAAGCCCGTTCTAGATCCTCAAAATGTTGTAGTTCGAATTCATGCTGCTGTGGCAATAATAGATGAAAATATGCTATTCTATTCTATTCTATTATATTTTTTTTCTTGGTTTTGGTCCAATCCACCACTCTCCCCCTTCCGGACTATGCTTTCCAGGGCTTCGTCGGCGGAAAATCTGGATAATCAAGCTCGTAACTTCCAGAAATTCCAAAAAGTAAACAAATAATTCAACAATCGATGCAATGCATAAATTGTCGGCTGTCAAACCAAGATCTGCTACTGGTGTTACGTATAACCTTCACTTTCACTACTGACAGTTCCCATGGCACGCCCATCTATTTCCCGCCATTTGAGAAATACCTCGTGTTCACCACCAAACAGGATACCATCAGCTTATAGGAATCTTCGCTCACAGCGCTTAGATCCAGAAGAAAGATACCGTCAATTTAGCGTGAATCTTTCCTTGATCCCCGAAGGTAAAAAACGTTCGTACGACACCTGTAGCCGCCACTCCAGGAAGAACTTTGTAGTCCTCTACGCACGTCCGCACTATCCGGAGGTCAAGCAAAGAGTAATGAAAATATGCTACAGAACGTTTGTGCTTTCATGATTCATCGCACAAAGGTTTGCCTTAATGTATGTACACACCGAAAAAACAAACAAAAACAAATATTCGTTCTTGTTCACCATGTTTGTATGTGTTTTTTGTTTGATGTTAGCTTTTCTGTCTACATAGCGCAATCAAATATTTGTTCACTCTTGTTTGACTAGGTCGATCAGTTATGGATGACGATAAAGAAAATTTATTTGCGAGTTCGGCGTTTACTTTTTAAACTAAGCGAACATTTCGACGAACAAATATCCCGTCCACACTAAAACTAGTGGAACAAAATTTCTCTTTGATGTACCGATATCTACTCGAACAATGTGTGAACAAGAGCAAACAAATGTTTGTTTACCGTTTTCACCGTATACACTAAAGAAAAACGTTTGCTCGCTGATGCTTGTTCATGTTTGCTATTTTGGTGTGTACATACCTTTAAAGTACGAGGCAACTTATTTGAGCACATTATATAGACCAGTAGTTTTTTGTTATTAATCGTAGGTTATAGTAAATTAAATAATTCATTCATATATATTTTTTTAATTACTCGATAACGAAGAAGAATCGGATTTTTTTTTACTTTTACTTTTCTACTTGTAATAGTCCCCTGAATCAAATCCTAAAAGCACGGGCGTCAATTTTGAGACACCCTCTATATTTAAATAAGTTAAATAACTTTATAAAATTACTGATAATGAAAACTATCCAAGTCAAATCTAACCTACTTTAAGTTAAAAAATTTGGCACTCATTTAGATCTTTATTCTTTTTGCGGCGAAGCCCACAGCTAAGCATAATTTAAGTATTAAACTTGGCTCACCTTTTTACATTTATGTTTTTGGTGAGATAAGATTTTTAATTTTTCACCGAAGACAGAAAAAGATCTAAATTTTGATTGGGAAACCTAAATGAAGTGGGTGGTTTCGATGATAAGATTAATGAGCAAGTTATTGACTACAAAAGTTTCAATACGACAATAACTTAAATTAAATAAAGCAACTTATTTTAAAAAGTAGGTTTAGGTTATTTTTTTAATTGAACGAAATAGTCATAAATACTCACGAATAATAATGCATATAATAACCAACTAACAAATGAATTTTTCCTTTTTCATTAGATAGCGCATTTATCTTAATTTTTAATACTCGCCTCCATTGTTATATGAATCTATGCCGCACGGTATTGTTCTCTGTGACCTTACTAATTATTCTTCATAACAATCATATAATTTAGCTTATTTCTTAAAGGAAAACAATACTCTTGACAAAATAGGTAATTTATTTTAGTAATTTCCCTCCCCCATAATACATAAAAATATGGTTTTAATCCGGTTGAAGTAAAGTGAACCTATTGTCCATTAAACAGTGTTTAATTTAGAAATTATTTTTCAGGGCAGAGTTTAATATCCCCAAGAGGGAGCTTATTGTTTTGAAAAAAACATTTTTAACAGTAAAAAAGTTGAAGAGCAACAAACAAAGGTCCTCACTCACCTTTAAAAAGCAAACAAACCAGTAATTTATATTGTGACGTATAATTTTGAAATACATACATAGGGTCACTTGACGTCACTAGGGCAATGTACCATATGGAACTATCTTCTTGGGACAATGAGACCGGTGGACCATCAAAACTAACTTATTGAACTAACTTAATTTGGTACGGGCATACCCCTACTCGGGGTAGCCCGTACGGGGCTGAACTAAAACTTTAACTTAATACTTGACTTTACTAACTACTTCTTATCTGATAAAATCCCCTTTTAATTTCTTTCTCTCTTCTTTAAATATCAAATTTTCCAGTGTTTGTTTTGCATTTCTCCGCTACCCAGTTTGTTTAATGTTTTTATTTTATTATTATAAGAGTAACCTAGAAAATTGTTTAATTTATACTTTCAAGACCTTGATATCTCACGTATATTTTTATGTAGCAAATTTCCCAATGTTAAGTAAACTAATTAAAATGTATACTTATTTTAAAATTCCCAAAAACGTATATTTTTAAAATTCCCAAAATGTATACTTTTTTATACTAGGTGTTCACAATATTTGAGATTACATTTATACTTATGCTTTGACAGGGCCGTATTAACTGTTTGGGGCGCCCTTTGCTAGAATTCCCGGAGCGCCTATTTTCCACCAAAAAAATTTTGAAGAGCAAAAAAAGGTCCTTTCTTCCGTAGCGCCTATTTTGAGCGCCAGGTGCCTTAATTCCCTCCTTTTCGCGTCTATTTTTTTCCAAAGCACCTTATTCACAGAGAAATTAGTCACCAAATATCCCCACCCGACCTAAACTTTTATAAAAACTCCCCTGTCTAGCGCCTATTACTCCCCTGTCTGGCGCCTATTTTTTCATGGCGCCCTAGGCTGTAGCCTAGTCAGCCTAATGGTTAATACGGCACTGTGTTTTGACGACCAAATTTCATTTGATTTCCTGAATTTTTTCTGGGGTGCGGAGGGTGGGATTATCCCCCACCCCCTGATTTGAACGCTAGCCCAAAACTAACTAAATTAACAATACATATCTACAATGACTATAAAAATTTCTTTAATTTAATAGTAGATAATTATAATCTGGTTGGCCATATTTCGGAAACTATAAACTATGGTAATGCAATATACAGGGTGTGCTATTTTAAAAATGCCAGATGTACGATCAGATTACGCTAATAATCTCGATTTATAAAAATTGACATACCTTGTTTTATTCCTGTACCTTTTATTTGACTGGCTTTGTATCTTCAATAGTCAAGAAGTTAGCAATAGTGCCGATTTTGTCACCCTGTATACCTAAACAAAATAATATTTAGCTTTTTCTTCAGATTAAAATTTTTAATAAAACTTTTTAAAAATAACCTTTTTATATTTTATGAAGGACTATTCTGCCCTTGCATAACTTAATAAAAGTTAAGACTACTTTAAAAGAAATAAATGTATAAATTATTTAATATAAAATAATTATTTTAGTTAGGATTATATAATAAAAAAATTACTTACTATACCGAGAAGGTTGCAACCCCTAAACATAGGTCAAGGGCTTTCGGTCGAAATTATTCCTATCCTAATCCAATAAAATAAGTTCTCAACGAGACTGCCAGACGTGAACTGATCCCTTTGTCGCATCTCAAAAATATAGAACTCTTTTTATTACAAATAACTGTTGATCTGACTAAAAATGCAAAAACTTTCTATTAAAAATGACATAAGGTCTGACTTTGACAAGAGATCAGTTCACATCTGGCAGTCTCGTTAAAAGCTTATTTTATTGAATTATGATAAATATAATTTCGACCGGAAGCCCTTGTGTTACCCTATGTTTAGGGGTACCTTTTCTGTATAGAAAGTATTTTTTTATAAATTTAAATTTAAACTTCCAGAAAACAAATAAACTATAAAAAACACCTTATATACTGTACTGCAGTTTGGATTTGTGGATAAGTACTAGTGAATTATGCCTGAGGCAGGAGGGGTTTAACCCCCAAAACACTCCTGAATACGCCCCTGTATATTGAATTTTTGTGTTTCGGTTTTTTAGGTATTATTACAGATACGTCTTTTCTCCAAGAGCGCAGCTAGCCCATCTTTGTTAGGGGGCTTAACCCCAGTTCAGTTTTCACTCTATAGTTGTACCAAAGAATACCAATCCATAGAACCCTACAAGTGAGATTTCAGCGTACCCTAAAATTTTTTAGTATCTACCGCGACCAACAGATAGCGAAAGTAGTACGATGTCGCTTTGCTAATACGATTACCATCAGAAATTGATAGCAGTTGCTGACGAGCAGTCGGCCCGATCATTTAGAGTGAGGGTATACGCAAAATTTAATAAAAATAAAATCCCCGATAAATGGTATATCCATAAGATTATTAAATTGATGATTTCAGAATAGAATATATCGATGGGTTTTTGACAAAACATCGTAAGCGTCATTCGTCAGTTTTACGGGAAACGTTTTTTTCTATATTGGTTCGACGGTTCATTTAATTAATGGTAGTTATTTGGGTACACGCCAAAAAATAAAATAATAGTACCAAAAAAAATAAAGCAAGTAAATAGAGAACTAAAAATCGACGTTTTGGTGGCAAGTCTGCCACCGTTGTCAAGATAAATTAAATAAAAATAAAAAAATTAAAAATTAACCATTATTTAGGTTTAGAATTTTAAAAACTTTTAGCTTTTTTTTAGGAGATTCTGAAAATTTTGACAATAAATGTTAAATATGTTTGTTTTGTAATTCAAATTAAGAAGAAATCTAAAATAAAAACATTCAGATCTCGGTTTTTCTTTAAAACTAACGCGATGGGAAGAAAAAATCGTTTCCCGTAAAATTGGCGAATGTCGCTTACGATGTTCTGTAAAAACGCATCGATATATCCTATTCTAAAATAATAAACTTAATAATCTTATGGATACTGGGTCCATTTATCGGGGATTTTATTTTTATTAAATTTTGCGTATATTCTCACTCTAACTGATCGGGCCGACTGCTCGTCAGCCACTGCTATTAATTTCTGATGGTAATCGTATTAGCAAAGCGACATCATACTACTTTCGTCATCTGTTGGTCGAGATAGGTACTAAAATTTTTTGGGTACGCTGAAATCTCACTTGTGGGGTTCTATGGATATTGGATTTCTTTGGTTGTACCTCTGCTTTTCTCCTTAGACTGCGAGGAGAATTGTTAAACTATCTCTTGGATAATCGTAAGTCAAATGCCAATTTTCAATTTAAATCTATACTTCAACATATCTAAACCAACTGATATTAAGGCACATTTATTTATTAATTGCAAAATCATTAAACCTATTGAAACACACGCGTCCTACCTACTAAACAAACATTGGTTCTCTTGACCGGTTCAGGTCATTGGAAAGGAAAAGGAACTTGAGTAATTATTTTCGTACATGGGGAGACAAATACGTAATTAAAAATTACTAAATTTTCTAAAGGAAGTTTTACATACAAGGTTAAATTGATTTTGGTGACCTGTTTTTAATGGCGCAGTTCACTATTTGAGACGATTTCGGCCCGTTTTGGTACCCCAGTTTGGTTGGTTAAATGCCTACCAACCAATTTCGGGTGTCAAAATAGTGACATCACGCCAACTTTGGTACCCTGTTTGGTTTGTCAAATGCTATACCGTGGCTTGTGGGTCGGTAGATCGGTTTGGTATGCTCTCATCCTTTTCTAAAGCTGTTGGTCTTACTCTAAATTTTATTTCTTTAATAATAAAACATAATATTAATAGTTGCAAATATTTTAATTTAAATATTGCTGTTAAATAAACAATTTTATAAAAACCAATAAACCGTTAGGTAGGTTCTTCTTCTATTTACCTACCAAAAATGTACCAAACGAATTCGGATGCTATCATACACTGACGTAACGGTTGTGACGTAAAACATACCAATTGTTACCTACCAAAGTCGGAGTACCAAAACGGGCCGAAATCGCCTTTGGATATTTTTTTAACAAGTTGGGACATTATGTTTCATATTGAAAGTTTTGGTCGCTCCCTGATATTTCTTGATTTTTGTATCACGCTTAACACATAAATTTTTAGGAGGGAGAATAAGACTTCAGTTTAGTCACGTAACAGATGCCAATTAAAATATTTATAAGTATTTAGAATGAAGCGAGCAACATAAGTTTTAAAAGAATGTTATCAGTTTCACTTTACTTAGTTTGTTTACTGATCATTCGAGGCATGATCAGTTTCACTTCCATCGGTTCCTTCACTTCCTAGTAATCATGATCATTGGATCACGTGACAGCTGACATTTGAAATATTAATAAACATTCAGAATGAAGTTAGCCACATAAGTTTCAAAAGACCCTCATCAGTTTCACTTCCCTCAGCTTGTAACTCTGGGCGTAGCCAGGTACCGGCAGAAGGGGGCAGCTGCCCCCCTATTAATGGACAAGATAAATAATTCTATGTAGATTTAAGGACTCCGCAATGATAAAGATATAATAAATATACAGTGTGTTACCTAATTGCAGTAAAAAAAATAAAGGCATATTTATAAGCCTATTTCTTACTACTTGACTTAAAATTATCCGTTAAAGCTAAAAAACATTAAACTTTTGAAAGCAGAAATAATAAAATATAACATGGAAGGTATGACATACACAATTAAAGGAAGATAAAATATATCGATGGTGCCATTTAAAATCAGTTATTTTTGGGTAAACTGGTAGTGAAATAAATCAAGCAATGTACGTGTGTACTAGCGTACCGAGGGGAGGGGACCGCCCCAGGCCCGGTAAGACAGGGACCCCAGAAATAAAAAAGAATTCTCGGTTTATCACATTTGTCATTTTTTTTATTTAAGTAAGGGCGAAGCCCCACTTACTATTTAGGCCGGGTGTCTGTTACCTAAAGACCTTTTTTTTGGTGTTAACAATATTAGTTTTCCTTTGCCTGTCCCCCCTTAAACAAAATCCTAGCTACGCCCATGTTTGTAACTGATCAATCTGATCATGTCTCAAAAGAATAGGACTTATGTAAGAAACTCAAGTAATAAGCAATATAGGAATTTTTAAGATTAAAGTGAGAATTTGGGAATTTTATACCGATACTGAATACTTAGTAACTACGGTTACTGTGTTTTTGAACCAGTAAAATACATTTTTATTGTGGTAACTAGGGTTACTAACTTTTTAAAGTAATAAAATAATTGTTTTGTTTGTTTGTTTTTTCTTTTTAATTTATAATGCCCAAAGTACATATAGTCAGTCTTTTAAAAAATATATACTTTAATTTTTATTGAAAAAACAATTCGCTACTGGGTGTTTGAAAATTCAGTACACATAGTTTTTAAAGCGTATTTTTAACGACAAAACAAGATCTTAATTTTTCAATAAAAGGTTTTCTTAACTTTCTAACTTCGGCAAGTTGACTAAAAATGATTCCACTTTACAAAATAAGGGTAGAGAGCTTCATATAATTTTTTCAAAATGTTATTCGTTTTCGAGTTACAAGCCGTCAAGAGTTCAATTTTTACTTTGGTTTTCGCCATATTGCATTTATTTTTTTAACAAATCCAGTTGATATTTGGCACACAAATTGAGCTTTGCAGATTCTAAAATTTTAAGACAATAGTACATTTTTTAAATACCGCCAGAGGACACTTTACCTAAAACTTAAAATTTATTTACATCATAACTTTTTTAAATACTGGATTGAGTTGTCCAGCTACTTTGTGATAGTCCATTTTAAATTAAAATGAGACAAATTACTTTGTTTTCTATCACTATATTTATCAACATTGTGACTGCAGTTTCGAAGCTTTGCTACATTTTCAAACTGAATATTCTAAACTACTTGAAACTTTGTATATATATACACGTACAATTGGTTAACACATTTTTAATAATAGTGCCTATCCTAAATTTTAAAAACACTGTAAATAGTGGGCTGCTCCTCAGGTCGGTCTGGTCATTCCATAAATTTATTGAGGGTTTTTATTGGCTTTGTAAATTTCAATAGACTCTAAAATGTTAAGTTTTTTACTTTTCGGTGCGGTATATAAAATTTTAAGATTATCGACACTTGGGAATGAATGACCAGATGTTATAAAGTGGTTGGCAAAGTTTGAATTATTTTTATTTAGTACATATGACGATTTGTGTTCCTTAAACCTAATATTAAAATTTCTTCCTGTTTGCCCTACATATAAACCAGGGTTGGATGGGACGACCGGGCAACCAGGCAAATGCCCGGTGGGCCGGTATAATCGTAGGGCCGGTCGGGCCGCAGGCCCGACTTATCTATTTCAGATTAAGAGCGTACATCCAATTCAGCCAAGGAAATTTCAAAAATAGTACAGAATGGTTCAAAATAGTACAGATCGGGCTGACGTTTAGTACGATCAATTACCCATTATCAATTAACAATATTAATTATTTAATTAACAATCAATCAACGATATTAGAATTCAGCTGGTAAAAACTGCGTTGAAATCCTTTTCTGGATAGATGAGATCTAAGAAACTAGCGCTTTTTAATATATATTTTTTTATAAAATTGTTAGTTAATGGATTAATCTAGTGATCTGTGAAATTAATTTTTTGAAATGTTAATTCTAAACAGCTAAAATATAGCCTTGAAAATTACCTTAATTTTCTGAATGTTTGGGCATTGTTTTTTATATGATTTTAGGCCTAATAAAAAAAAATAAAACTACAGAAGTCTAGTTTTGTCCTTTCTGAACAGATATTTCAAAACCCCATATCAAAAACCTTTTAGATTCTTAGATCTCATCTATCCAGAAAAGCCCTTTTTGGCCATTTTTCGCAGGCGTATGAAGCCTCTTAATAATATTTATTTTTAAATATTTGACAAACTTTGTAAGACATTAAACAATACATAAACGAATGGACATTTGGCGTGAAATGTCTAATGATCCCCAGAAAAGATCACTTCAAACGATAGGCGAGACTAGATGGTGGGCAAAACAGGTGGCTCTTAACAAAGTTTTCGGCAATTTCGGTGACACAAATGCTTGCCTTTACATCGATGTCCTTCAGTCTCTGTCTATTATATCAAACAATCCAAATTTTAACGGTGATATTCGTGGAACTGCCAAAAACCTCTTAGATGGCTTAGTAAAATATGAAAATATTCTTTTAAGTCAAGTGTTTTTAAAAGTATTCGCAGTTACGGGTCCTTTATCGCGTTATTTACAGGACCTTCTTATTTGCAATTCTATGGTAGAAAACTCTATTCAAGAAATTAAGTCCATGCGAGAAATATGACTGAAGTAGAAAAAGCTACGAATACATTTTTATCATGGGCCACTTCTGAACTTGAAAAACGAGACTTGGAACAAATAGAGATAGAAGAAGATTTTCCTGAAATTCGTCATAGAACTAAAAAAAAATGTTTGACGAGAAAGCCGTTGACGAGCAACCTCAAACACAGAAAGATAAATTTCGAGTTGGAACTTATAATGTTCTTCTCGACGTCGCTTGTGAGTCTATGGTGTCTCGATTCGCAAAAAATAAAGATTTATGCAGAGATTTTGCTATATTGGACCCCAAATATTTTAAAGACTTAAAAACGAATGGATTTCCCGAAAATACAATGCAGTATATATTGCCTAAAATAAAAAAATTTGATAATACGGCAACCTTGGGTAGATTTTCTGAAGAACTTTCAAGTTTCATTAACAATTGGGATCAATACAAACTAAGCCTAAATGAACTTCCAAACACAAAACATAAGTATCATTTAGAGAATTTAGAAACGGTCGATGTGGAAGCACTGGAAGGTAAAGAAGACAATATTTTTGCACAAATATTACAGAAACTTATTGCCAAAATTGTATAATCTGTTGTTACATAGTTATATTAAAATATAACATGTATCAAGAAGCTTATCCGATGTTGTCACTAGCTTATCAATATATTCTTACAATACCAATATCTCAAGTTAGTTGCGAAAGATCATTTTCAGTGCTAAAATACATAAAAAATCGGCTAAGAAATCGGTTATCCGATGACCTATTGGAGGCATTTATGTTAATGAATGTTGAAAAATCGGTATTGAGCCAAATTGAAAATGAGGAGATCATAAATAAAATTGCAGCATCGAGTTCATTATTAAAAAATCATTAAGCTATGAATAATAACTAGCGTACCTACTGTTATATATTAAAATTTTGTACGATTTTTACTTTTTTAATTTGTCATTATTTGTGAAACATATAATATTAATAATATTAAAATATTAAAAATAGGTGGCTTCGTTTTCTTTACTGTGAAATTTTTGTGTCCAAATGAGGGCCGAATAAAAAATATTGCCAGGGCCGGTTTGTTCGAGCCCATCCAACCCTGATATAAACTATTGCATCTCTTCACAATTTAAACTATAAACTCCAGATTTATTTAATGGTAGTGTTTTTCCTTAGCATTAAAAAATATTTACAGTTTTTAAAATTTAGGATAGGCACTATTATTAAAAATGTGTTAACCAATTGTACGTGTATATATATACAAGTTTCAAGTAGTTTAGAATATTCAGTTTGAAAATGTAGCAAAGCTTCGAAACTGCAGTCACAATGTTGATAAATATAGTGATAGAAAACAAAGTAATTTGTCTCATTTAATTTAATAACTTTTATTTGGACAGATACCGCAAAGCTGGGGCGCCATTTTATAGACAATCAAAAACTTAAAAATAAGGTACTCTTTGTTAAAGTCGATAAACCTCACCGTTTAGGCACCAATAAACATCAAAGTTTCCATCAATTTAAATTAAATTACCTACATACATACAGGGTGTCCAGTAACTCAACCAACAAACTTTACAGGAGCGATTCTAAAACAGAAAATAAGAAAAAACTTCATATACACAAATGTCCTAAACGTCTTGGTTTTGAACTACGGTGTGTTAAATATTAAAAAAAAACTTTTTTATTTTAAAACCCCCTTATTTTTAAGTTTTGATTGTCTATAAACTGCACTAATATAATAGATATTCATGTAATAATGGAGCGTACCTATTATATATATATATATATATATATATATATATATATATATATATATATATATATATATATATATATATATATATATATATATATATATAGTATATATATATATATATATATATATATATATATATATATATATATATATATATATATATATATATATATATATATATATAAATACAGTGGCGGCAAACTAATTGGAAACGATACTACAAAATGTTATTTCAATGATACTTTCATTGTATTTTAACTATTTAATTTTTATAAATAATCAAACATGTACTTATTTTTACTAATTTAGTTTTCAACTTATTTAAAAAAAATGCAAATTCTCAGCGGCAAACTAATTGGAAATTTCTGTATAAAAATTATTAAATTGTTTTTGAATATCGTTTCCAATTAGTTTGCCTCCACTGTATATATATATATCTATCTCTTATCTAATATGTATGGCTAAAAAGAAATAACAAAATCAAAGTTGATAGAGATTGTAAACGAATAGCTTTAATATCAATTAGTGATTATATTTTTGTTCGAATGGTATGAAATTTAGTAACCTGAAGTTTAGATGACGTGCAACGGATTTAGTTTTAGATAAAGTATAGTACATATTTCTATTTGGTAGGGTCCGGCGTTTAGTAAAGAGACCACCGACGTCATCATTATCTACGCAAAATCTTCTGTAACTTTTTTTTACACGCTTTTATTAGCTTGGGTTGTATCTATCTATCTATGTAACGGAATCTTTGAGCCTAATTTTTACCAACTCTCAGCGATTCAATTTCTTTGAAACTTTGCACACGTATCAAGGACCGATGACAATGCAATAATTTAAAAACAGTATCCCGTTATCCTGATTAGGACCGCCAGGATAAATAAATTCCTTTACAGATCCTCTGTGTCCTAATACTACTCTTGACAAAATGGCGAAGGATTTTTTTAGTGAATAAACTGGAGCATTTATTTTTATAAAACTAATTGATATATCGAACTAAAAAATGAAAAATAAATAATAGTTTAAAAAAAAAACACGCTTTTATATGCAACCGAACTAAAAATTAGAAAATAATTTTTCATTACAAAGAGTTTGTCACTTCAGAATAAAAGCGTGGGGTGCTTAATATATTAAATGTTATAATTATTCTATTTGCAAATATCTATGAGGGAAAAGTTATGAAAAATAGTAAAATGCACCCCACGCTTTTATTCTGAAGTGACAAACTCTTTGTAATGAAAAATTATTTTCTAATTTTTAGTTCGGTTGCATATAAAAGCGTGTTTTTTAGTTTTTTAAACTATTATTTATTCCATCGCGGTTTCAAGGGCTTCGTATCGTGACTTAGGAAGTATGCATTTAAAAGATTTGATTTAATAAAATAAATAACATTTTAAATACGGGATAAGGAAATAAGAGGAGATATTGCGCAGAAAATGATGACGTCGCGTCGGTGGCCTCTTTACTAAACGCGCGGACTTTAGCGACAATAATGTTTATATTTTAATCAAAGAAAACATTATTTAGATACCCCGCGGCATGAAACAAACCTTGGTTGCAATTTTCTCGGCGACTGTTAAAAAATATTGATAGCTGTATTGGATATGACAATAAAGTTACTTTTACAATAAATTCAATGCGTATTGTAAAATCGACGGTAGATTTTTTAAATTAATCTGATATATAGGTCGATTTATTATTGTTATGGATAGAATGTTCGTTCTCAAATAATTACATTGTTATTATTTTTAATTATATAAAAATATGTAGAATATGCGATCTAAATAATAGTGCAACCACTGACGTAGCTAAAATTTAGGCTCACAAAACAAAATTTTTATTTTAATTTAAAAAACATTTTTACTTACCCATTTTTAACGCACACTTAAAAATATCTATTAAAAAGCTTTAAAATGAAGTCTACATGTAATACATTAAATTTTTAATAGTTTTAAAAATAGGGCCATCTTAAGAAGTTTGATAATAAATTGGCATTTTTTTAATGATACACCTTGTATATCAAAATAAAATATACAGGGTGGCCCACCATATTCGACACGGTCTGTAGCTGGATAACCATGGGGTTTTTAAAAAAGTAAATACTGAAACATATACAGGTCGGATAAGACCACAGTATAAAATTATTTTGGTCTATACAGGCTGTCTCAAAAAGTGTGACGTATCAAAGTTATATTTTTTTAAATGGAACACCCTATATTTCATGACGGTTTTAGATTCTACTTTAAAAAATAACTCAAGTTTGTTGATTGTACTAAGTGTCTAATTTTATTCGTTTTTTGATATTTGATTTCTTTGAAAAATGCAGAGGTAAAATAAAATTGATTTTACTTTAACACTTTTAACACTTTAAACTTTAAAATGTGTAACAAGATTAGAAAAAGTCTGCCATATCATACGTAGGTCAAATCAAGATCAAATATTTTATCAAAAAATAATTTCAATTTTTCAGAAAATCAAATAGCCATATCTCTCTTATTTTAAATGGAACACCCTGTATTTTTTTACGTCACATGATGACAAATAAAATACTCTTTCAAATGGTGATAGGTTGCCTATACCTATCTTTTGTGCTTTTTAGTAAAATCTGTTTTTACAAATTTTTAGTCCAAATGTTTATTTAAATTAAAGTTGGCTGTGACATATCAACCATTAATATTTTTCTTAAGAAAATAACAACGACCATTTATTGATTACTATAGTGTTTTAGTCAGTTTAAAAGAAATTTCAATGATTTTAAATAAAAATCCTTCTTCTACAACAACAAGATGATATAATACTGGTTGGATGTGAAAAAATGGTTTACTTTAGTCTAGAGTTAATCCTGAAAAATATTCCAGGAGAAACCATCTGATAACCTTAATAGTTGCTTTAAAAAATTTGACACAGTGATTATCCATAATGGAAGAAACGAGTTATAGGTCACAGAATGTCGTCATAACTGACCAGAGGCGTTAATAGGATTGTTTTAAAAACACAAGTTTTAGCATTACCACATTCAGCTGAAATAAGTGTTATTGGAAGTAGCATTATAAACAACTAATAAATTTTTTTCTGTGAATTTTAAAAATAGTGGCAGATAATACAAAATCTTTTAATTTGGTGCCTTTACCAACAAATTTACATTTTGCAATAACGGCTTAGTAAATAGGCATAGCTATATCACAGCCTACTTACATTTAAATAGACATTTGGAATAAAAATATGTTAAAACGGAATTTACTTAAAAAGTATAAAAGATAGGTATAGGCAACCTATACACCATTTGAAAAAGCATTTGGTTTGTCATCATGTGGTGCAAATAAATACAGGGTGTTACATTTAAAATAAGAGAGATATTGCAATTTTACTTTCTAAAAAATTGAAAATATTTTTTGATCACCCTGTATAATCTATGATCTCGATATGAACTACGTATGATAAGGCAGACTTTTCCTAATCTTGTAACAAATTTTAAAGTTTAAGGAGTTTATATTGTAATTGGTAAAATAAAATTAATTTAATTGCACCCCTGCATTTTGAAAAAAAAGTAAATATCACAAAAACGAATAAAATTAGACACTATTGAAAAACTTAAATTATTTTTTTATGTAAAATCTAAAACTGTCATAATATATAGTGTGTTTTATTTAAAAAATATAACTTTGATACGTCACACTCTTTTGAGATATCCTGTATAGAGTAAAATAATTTTATACTGTGGCCTTATCCGACCTGTATATGTTTCAGTATTTACTTTTTTAAAAACCTCATGGTTATCCAGCTACAGACCGTGTCGAATATGGTGGGCCACCCTGTATTTCAAAGAGTTTTATGAAAATGCTACATTTGACATATACTTATATCTCTTGGATTCAGTGGCGCAATTGGGGGAGGGGAGGGGGAGCTAGGAGGACCTTAGCCCTCTTAAGACGACGATAACCCCCCAAAAATTATTGGGCATTTAAAATGTATTAGTATTTTTTGCCCAATATAGTCTTTAACCTGGGCTTAAGCCCCCTAAAAACCAGTAGCTAGTTGCGCCACTGCTTGGAGTATTGAAAATACAACCATCCGAGCCTAAAAATAGGTAATTTGATATGTATATTGCTCATTAAGAGTGGCACAACCTAAAAATGTATGTTTTGAGGTAAATGAATTAAAAATTTTCATTGCTAAAGTAAATGCATAAGAACTGCCTTAGTTTTTTTAAACAACCCAAGCAGCAAGCTGACGTCTTATTGACGTCTCCTTTTAGTCATATTTGATCAGCAAATAGTGTATTCCTTTACCTTGTAGAACCGTTCTGAACCGTTCTCCAAACTGTCAAAAGTGTCAAGAACGGTACTACAACATGTCAAAATGTCAAAAAATGTAAAAGGAACACTTATGGTGTCGTTCTGGGCGGTTCTGCAGCATAAAAGGAATACAGCAAAAGACGTCATAAGATGACGGCAAAATGACGTTAAAATAACCTCCCTAAGTTACAGACAAAAGACAAAATGACGTCTTTAAAATGACGAAAAATTGACGCATATAATTTTCTTTTTAAAGCTAAAATGTTACGATATGTTATTTAGTAAAAATATTTCTAACTATGGAGTAAACATGCTTGCAATTTCCTTGCACTGCAAGGTGGCATCTTTCGAGACACTAGCCGAAGATATTTCTTTCAAAGCTAATTGAGATCACCGCATACCGGTCTCAAGCTATTTTGGTTCTCAGCGTTACGGTGTAGGCGATAACAACAACCTCCAAAAATTCTTATAAGAAGCAAAGACCTTGAATAAACGTAGTAGTTTATTGTCCATTACTCCATCCATCGGTAGAGTTTTGTTCTATCTCAATTTCGTAAAATTATTAGTCCTATTTTTCTGTCATATGTTATTTCGGTTGGATTTTGACACGAATCATATAATGTCACAAAAATTTTCCTGTCGGGTTTTCTAAACATGACGTCATTAGATTTTTATGAGCTAGCTAGTATGACGAAAAAATGACGTCGAAAAGACGTTACTTTAACGACGTCAAAAACATGTCATTAAAATGGCGTCCTAATTTTGGTCTGATGACGTCTTATGACCAAAAATGATCAAAAATGACTAAAAATTACGTCCGCTTGCTGCTTGGGAAAGATTACTTTTAAGCTTATATTTTTTTTTATCTTTTGACATCCCACGAAGGCATATGCCTAAATACCAGAGTACTGTGGGTGTCGGTTTTCCTGCTGAAAAGAATGTGTAGTTTCCTATTTACACCTGTTCTTAGTATCTATAGAACTCGTGTTTTTTGATTTGGGACACTATTGCAACACATGAGCAACATAATCTCCATTTTGTCTACGGCATCGGCACTGAGTTTAATGCCTATAGCTTATTATTAGAGGTGTAGGTGTAATGAAAATTTAATGTAATTTTTGGCCATATTTTCCAAACTATAAGAGATAGACATCACAAATGTGGTCTTTTCTGAATCCCTTTAAAATATTATTTTTACTGTGATGTGATACATGGTGGTTTAATTAAAAATGCTAGTTTGCCATTTAACTCCTGAGGATGGTAATATTTCTGAAACTATTAACGTATGTCCTAAAAGTTTTGGCACCCGCCTCAGTTGACGACAACATCTTGGTATACGAAGAAGCTGCGCTTGAGAGTATTTGGGGCACTTACGTCTCTTTCGATATTTAAGACCATTCCTCCTCAATTCCAACGATATCGTACTCTTAGAAGATTTGTATTGCCTAGCCAGTCTCCTCGTTGACATTCCAATCTGGTTTTTGCTCTTCTCACCAATCTCTCTGACCTCTGTGCGGTAAATGCACGTGGTCTTCCACTTTTGGGAGATTCAGACATGGTATTCCCTGCTCGCACTCCGCTATTGTTCTATAAATGGTTCTGCGTGAAATGTTTTTATTCTGGAATATTCGACAGATTTCAGCTTTGGGTATCCGCCCAACTAACTTGTAGATACTTTTTCTTATTTCTAATTTATACGACATCTTAAAGCGAAAACTTCAACATAAATAAATCTCAACTGACAGTAAATAAAGTAAATAAACTTTTGTTTTCAAAGGCAAATTGATATTATTTTGTTTTTGTTAAAATTAAAGACAATGAGTTTTGTGCCAAAACTTTTAGGACATACGTTAAAAATTAAATGTTTCATGTTGACTTTTTGATATATGATTAATAGCTTTTATTTTGTGCTGTGGCTACGCCACTGAATGAAACGTTGATAATTCCATTATTTTATCGTTTAGTGCAGTGGCGTGGCGTGCCTTGGAGGGGCCACGTATCACAATGAGTTAGGGGGAACCAAAAAAAAATTTGAAAACCAAAAAGGTTCCCACTTTCCCAATTTAACCGAAAATTTTACATTTTTCTACCACTAATTTTCGCTTACACATTTTTGGGGGCCTCTATAGCCCGGGTCCCCTTATCATTGATACGGCTGATACGGCGGTAGCTATGCCCCTGGTTTAGTGAGTGACAATTATTATTTTTCTTTGACACTTAGTGTAAGTATATTGCTTATTTAAGCAAACAAGAAAAAGTTAAAATTAAAGCAATAAAGTAAAAACGACTTTACTCGGTCATACATTCGATTATTCGCCGGCAGTACCGACGTACCGGTTGCAATAATCCAATCGCCCAGTTGCATAATCTCAAATGGTCGAGAAACCGGCATAGTTCAGATAACGCAATATCGATAAGCACTTGGAATAAATTGCTAAAGTCGCTAGGGGCCTTTTTAATTCATTCTCTCACGAACAAAGTCTTTTAAATGTTGTATGCGTCTTGGAAGTAAAAAATTGGGGACAAGACACAATACCATTGGTTTAGAAGCGAGATTAGGAAAAAGCTTAAAACTCTAGTTAAAAAAAAGTTGAAGTGAAAGTAACCTTTTTATTCCTTGCCAAAAACACAGGTCTAATTTTTATACTATTTTTTTCCACCCTTATAAAAGTATCCTTTAAAAATCATTTCCGAAAAACATTTTGGTTAACCCCCTACAAGAAATCAAAAGTTTTAAAAACAAATCCTTTTTGTGTTTTTCTCTGAATTTGATCAAATTTTATAAACAAAACGTACATTTCGCAAAAATATTTGCTTTTTCCTTATTGGCGATTTCAAAGATCAATGAGTTCTGGTGGTCAACGTCGCAAACTAAGAAAACAGGTGACTGGACATGTTCAACCATTGAAATGGATTTAAATATAATATTATTTATTTACTTCGTTATGTTTAACACGCGTTTTTCAGCCTTGTGCGTGAATAGCTGTGTGTATTGCTATTATTTTTATCAAAAAGTCTTTTTTTCACCTATATTAAAACGTTTATTATTGCATCCGAAGAGCCATTAACATTTAAATAAAAATTCTATTCTATTTCTATTTTTTTTCTTGGTTTTGGTCCCAATCCACCACTCTCCCCTTCCGGACTATGCTTTCCAGGGCTTCGTCGGCGGAAAATCTGGATTATTAAGCTCCTCGCTCCCAGAAATTCCAAAAAGAAAACAAATAATTCAACAATCGATGCAATGCATAAATTGTCGGCTGTCGAACCAAGATCTGCTACTGGTGTTACGTATATGCTTCACTTTCACTACTGACAGTTCCCATGGCACGCCCATCTATTTCCCGCCATTTGAGAAATACCTCGTGTTCACCACCAAACAAAATACCATTAGCTTATAGGAATCTTCGCTCACAGCGCTTAGATCCAGAAGAAAGATGCCGTCAATTTAGCGTGAATCTTTCCTTGATCCCCGAAGGTAAAAAACGTTCGTACGACACCTCTAGCCGCCACTCCGGGAAGAACTTTGTAGTCCTCTACGCACGTCCGCACTGTCCGGAGGTCAAACAAAGAGTATTTAAATAAAAAGACGTGTGTATAATCAAAATAATATGGTTGGTATTCAAGATTTCTTCTCCTTCCACTGTACACCTACTATCGGGAGTGCAATTAATGTATGGTCTTTACTCATTCAAGTTTTACATGGCGCTTTCTTCACTAATCACCACTAACAAAAAGTCTGTTAAACCATCAAGGGCACTACCCAAACTCACAAATCGAGTTTTACCACACTTAATACGCATAAAATCTATACAAATTCACGGCTGTATTGAACACAATACAATACCCGAAATCCGTAACGGAATCAATGCTAACTACCCCCAAAGAAAATATAAAGTGTTAGTTCTGGTTAGTACTACCCCTATTACCTGCTTCTTTCGACTTTGTTTACGTTTAGCAGCGCCCCATCTCGTACTGTAATAAGTCACCTACCGGACATAAAACGTAAAATACTATTGTTTTAAAGAACTCCTTTTAACTTAACTTAAAACCAAATAAATTTGGTTTTACACTCATGAGCTTTAAGCTTCCCGAAAAAGTTTTTGTATACGCCCCTGAACATTTCAGTTTTATTTTATCATATGGATGGTGGAGAATCCATATTTTATCACCATACAAATTACTCTAGCTTTGCGCCTTCGCCATAAACGTAAATCGTTTAAATTAATTCAAATAAAACACTAAAAAAACATATTTATTTATTTTTATTTAATTTGTTGGTTTAATGTACCCAGTAAAAGTTTCTAACACCAATGCCTTTTACCACTTTTACCCTTCCTATTTTAATAATTTAAAATTAGTTTACAGTACCCTTTTTCCTTTTGTCTACTCTTATCTAGCAAACACATTGAAGAAAGAGAAGTATGAACTGCTAATCGTAAAACTGAAACGAATAGGGCAGTCCAGTTGTCAAATTTTTGTAAACAAATTTTCACATCGCTAATATAGCAATTTTTTAATAAAACTCCTGTTCAAAATGGCTCAGATTGCTGAACCACTGACTTTGGCAAAAGGTATGTTCTACTATTTCTCTTTCAAAGTAAAAAACAACCATCATTTTATAATATCTTCCTTTCGTTTTGCTCTAGATATCAAAAGATCAATAGAACTTTTGGAAAAACTGCAAAAAGTGGCGAAGTGCCTGCAACGAAGCTAATTGCTTTACAAAAAGTCTTACAAAGCGATTTTTTGAACGCTGTTCGTGAAGTCTATGAGCATGTATATGAAACAGTTGATGTCCAAGGATCACAGGATGTTAGGTAAGAATTTTTGAAACCACTTAATAATTAATAAAATAAATGTTTGTCGTTCTTTCTCTAGAGCTTCAGCTACAGCTAAAGCCACAGTAGCAGCCTTTGCAGCTAGTGAGGGTCATGCACACCCACGAGTTGTTGAATTGCCCAAAACAGATGAAGGGCTCGGATTTAATGTTATGGGAGGCAAGGAACAAAACTCCCCCATTTACATTTCAAGAATCATTCCTGGTGGTGTAGCTGACAGACATGGTGGACTTAAGAGGGGTGATCAGTTATTAAGTGTAAATGGAGTGGTAAGTCAAAGCCATTTTTTGTTTTAAAATGACATATGCAAAAACAAATGAAAAAGTTTCCCTATTGGTTAGTTGTTTGTAACCATGGTTACTGACTTTTTAGACTAATGTGAATTATTTTGGTTAAATTGTTTTTGTTTTGGTTATTATAAAACTTTTGAAAAGCAAAAAAACAGGTCCTCATCATAACTTTTTAACTTTATGTATCTTCATACTTACCAAGACCTTTAACGATTCGCAGAGCAAAGAAAAAAAGGTCCTTCCCTTTATACCTCGCATTTCTTCTCAAACTTTCTGTACTTACCGAAAGCCCTTTTCCAGTTTTTAAGGGGCCCCCTAAGCTTGGGGCCCTGGGATAATGCCCCATCTAGATGCTACGCCAATGTAAAAAATAATGATAACAGTATAAAGATGAATAAGAGCCCTTGTACCTTTTTTTCAAAACAGTTTTTGTTTTAGTCTGTGGAAGGGAAAACCATGAAAAAGCTGTGGAACTCTTAAAACAAGCCCATGGTTCAGTAAAGTTGGTAGTGCGCTACACTCCGAAGGTTTTAGAAGAAATGGAACTTAGATTTGACAAGCAGAGAGCCAGAAGAAGACAACAGTTCAATTAAAAAACATTTTTGTTTATACAAAGGTCATTGATGCATTTTAGAAAATTCTTATACATTTAAGCATAACAGGCAAGACTTTTTATCAAATTTTAATATTAAGTTTTGAAATTATTTACGAGTCAAATAAGTTTTTATTAGTTGATAAATTTTTGCAATAGTTGATTTTGATAATATTGTTTGTGCAATATTTTCATATTTACAATCTTTTCATGTATTTTAAGTTAGTTGTGTTTGTTTTTTGTTGCACAATTGTTAAGTGCTGGTAGATTTCAAGTAGTTTTTAAGATATTTATGGTAGTGTAGCCTTTTTGTTAACAGAATTTTAATAGTTTATGAATCAAAGCTTGGCATTTAGTCTGTACTTATATAAAGTTATTTAAATAATGCATTTATAATTGTATACATGGGCATGAAATAAAACTCGAATATTTGGTTCTATATAACATAGTTTTATTTAAAATCTAACGAGTATTTACATAAAAACATCAGAAGATAAGTTAAATGGAATTAAACAGCTGTATGCTTTTAATACACAGGGTGATTTAAAAAGCGACGGAATGTTGCTTAAGTAATCAATTTAATAAACAAGCCTTAAAAAGTGAAATTTGAGGGGTAAAATGTTAAAAAAAATTATAAAGCTGTACTATTTATTTTATCATGTAAAATAACCTGCTTAAGTATGTCATCAATTCTTAAATCACTCTGTATTTAAGGATTAAATCTATTTTAGCTCTAATGAAAAGTAGAACTTAAAATATGTAAATATTATACAACACATCATCAATTTTTTCCAAGTTTTATACCTGCAGAATTCACAGATCTATTAAAGAAACCTTGTGGTTAGTTCTTATTTTAAATATTTATACAGCGTGTCTTCGGAAGTTCTTAACAAATGGGAAACTTTTATATTATTAATTTTACGAAAAAAGATATTCCTTATAAAAAGTCCTGCTTGATAAGAAAATCCATTTCCATAAAAATATATGAAGGTTGGATGTAGAGGGTGGCCTAAAAATGACTTGTTTCCAAATTAAAATAAGGGTTATTTTCTAACTACGGTACCAAACTTTAAAAGGTGATTTCTTATGTCGTTTTATGAAGAAAAGTTCCAAAAACATATGTCCGGAGTTGCTTCGTTTTAGAGATATAGGGCATTAAATATTTTTTTAAATGTCTGTTTTTAAATATCTTAAATACGAAGCCAGATACAAAAAAATGTACCACACTATATACAGATACAGATACAGATATAAAAACAGCATGAAAAGCCAGTGGCGTACATTTTTCTCCCAATAATATTCACGGTTGTGCCCACTATTCGTCACTGGCTTTTTATGTCGTTTTTATATTTTTTTCCTTTAAAGCAACTAAAAATGCAACTTTTTAGTGATGTACATTTTTTTGTATCTGGCTTCGTATTTAAGATATTTAAAAACAAACAGACCTTTAAAAAATATTTAACGCCCTGTATCTCAGAAACGAAGCAACTCCTGACATATGTTTATAGACACTTTTCTTTATAAAACGACATAAGAAATCACCCTTTAAAGTTTGGTACCGTAGTTAGGAAATAACCCTCTTTTAATTTGGAAACAAGTCATTTTTAAGCCACCTTGTACATCTAACCTTCAAATATTTTTGTGGACATGTATTTTCTCATCAAGCAGGACTTTTTATAGAGACACTTCTTTTCGTAAAATTAATAATAAAAAATTTCCCATTTGTTAAGAACTTCTGAAGACTCCGTATTTGCAAAATATTTGGCTCCCACTTTTAAAAACCCCAGAAAAATTTTCATTGCTATATAATAAAGAAATATGTTAAACCTCAAAATAGTTACATTTAGTTGTTTATCTTCTAAAATGTATGCACTCTTCCAAATTTATATTCTTATTTAAATAAATATTTCATTTATTTGGCAATTGAATATTTCACTTTTATGTATTTATTGTACAAAATTAACAAAGTCTCAATTTTTAAATTTAAAAAAAAAAATGGTTTTCATCCTCCCAAGTTGTAGTCCTATTCTTAATAAGTTTTTTTCAATATTGACATTCAATTTGCAAATATCACATACAAGGACACATTAAAGTAAAAATCTATCTTACAAACAAAACAATATTTTTTAAACTAATTTAACATAGTATGCCTATCATATATATTTCTGCCTTTGTTCTTTTACTTGCTTCTTCCACTTATCTTGTTGGTTACTCACTCTGTTCAACACATTCCCTCTTACACTCATGTTGTGTGACATTGGACCTGCTTGAGCATCCTCCTTAAAAAATAAAAGAAACAAAACAATGTATATTTTTCTTTAAATACAAAACGCTTAAACTCAAATTTTAGAATAATCTTACTTACATCTTCATTTGTATGTTCCTGATAATTCCCTTTGACCCTTTTATTTAAGAGAGGATCCAGAATGATCAAAAACAGCATATACACCACTAAAATTGATATAACCCATATGACGATGATAACCACATAGCGAATAATGGTGGTTTTTCGATTTTCATATTTGCATTCACACCTAGGACAGAATTCTCTCATTTCTGTGTTGTTTAGTTTGTCTGCCACCCTTGGAAGCATCACTACTTCACAGTTACTAAAAAAATTATTATAAAATACAATTTAGGGTTTAAAAATACCATTCGTACCATTTATTTGGAGGATCATTTGTTGTCTGCATAAGCCTCTCGGTGTGAGTCTTTTCTGTCTTGTTGGTGACTGAGGAGAGACTTGGACATATGCATTTGCATCTTTTGTCATCGAATTGGGCCTACAAAAGGTGATAAAACATAAAATCATTATAAGGAAACCTTCAAACAACTCATATAAGATGTTTAATTTTTCAAATCAAGGTTGTTCCTAACAAGTATGAAAATGTATCTACTATTGCGAAAAACTTACGTCTGCATGTGAAAATGTCCACAAAACACCTAATAAAATCAGAAAATACTTCATTTTTAATCAAAATATGTGAGAAAATCCTTCACAATATTTATTTTGGTGTCAAGAAAAGAATGTCAAAAACAGCTGTTTGTGATAGTAATACTACTAGCGCCACTTCGTAGTTAATAGCGCTACTAGAAATCATCATAATTAAATAGCTGCTAAGAACTTGTAATTGTCATTATTGTCATTATCTAAATACAATATCAATAATTAAAAAATGAGGTAGCCCTATAAATAAGATTAGTTATTTAATAAGTTAAAATAATAGGGCAAAAGCCTAAATTTCAAATAATTGATTTAGAACGGGTTCTGCCATCTGTTAAAGACTATCGGAATCAATCACTTTGAAATTGACAATTGATATTTTTTACAAGAATCTGTAACAACTTTAAAGATAAAGGCCGGCTTTTGACTACCTGGCAAAATGATAACAAATCATAAATTACTATAAAAGTGCATTTCACATCAATAATTGTTTAAACAAATAGACTACCACTGTACTGTTAAATTATTTTCTGTGCAGAAATGGCCAGTGGAGATAATAGGAAAGTGGCTTTAATTACGGGCATCAATGGGCAGGTAAAGTTAGGTTTTATTGATTTCTGCGGGTTTTCCGATATTTTCCCTTATTTACCACCAAAATATAGACACGTATTCAAATAATTTTCACATTTTCTTTGATACAACACCTCATTTAAAAGAAAAACCGCCAAGATTATGGAAATGTTAATCCCTAATTAAAATCAAAACAAAGGGATGTCAACTGGGGTCGGTAAAACAGGAATATGCAGTGCCCTTTTTAGCGCGAAATATTTAAACTAAGTAGACAAATTTATTAAATTTCAAAATTTGGGAATATCAAATAGTATATTTATTTGATACAGTGTGTTATATGGCATAGAAGTTACACAAGCTAATTAATAGACAAGCGTAAAATTTCTAAGAGAAGTATTATTTTAAGTGATTAATAGGTTTTTATTACACTTACATTATCTCTTGATAAATAAATATCAGCATTACTTTGGTGTATTCCTTTTTAATACTCGAGAACCACCTGAAAACGACATCCATTATGTGTTCCTTGTACAATTGTTTGACATTTTTCATGTATATAGAACCGTTCTTGACATTATTGACAGTTCAGAGAACGGTTCAGAACAGTTGTACAAGGTAAAAGGAATACACTAATTATTGCTTAAAAGTACAGGGCGTCCTACCGGGAACTGCTGTGATCGATTCTCGAAAAGTACGCTTTGGAACAATTTTGAAGATTTAGTTACATTATAAAGTCAGTGGGGGACATATATACTAAAATATTTTGACAGCTCTACCACTTCCGGTTATAACGAAAGTTGATGTCAGCTTCCTTATTTTAAATGGAACACCCTATATATTATTTATTATTTAGATTTTTCGTGAAATTCTACAACATAATTTATGTATCATGTTCTATACCTAAGTCCAACAGTTTTTGACTTATATTAAATTTTATGTCAAAAATGACGTTTGCAAGCCATTACATAACCATCAATTTCTTCTAAACAAAAGCCTTTATAATGAGTTGGGGTTGGGTTTTTATTCTTAAAACATTTAAGTACATTTGGATCAGTTTAAAAAACCAACGTAAATTTTTGCGTTTTTGTGGGTTCAATAAGGTTAAAACTTAAAACCCTCTTTAGATTAATGTGCCACATCATTTTTGCCTTATAAAAACTTTTAAGTAAACAATATTATACCGCTTTAGTATGTTCACTTGGTTTAATTTTTTATCAGCATAAAAATTATGTTTTGATAAGAACATTCAGAAAAAGATAATGTATGTATTCTAGTGGATGAGTCATACTGCATTTGCAATAATTCTAATAGAATGGCACGTCAAAACCACAATTCAATGAAAATATAAAAATAATAGAAAAAAACTGCATTTAAAATTAATTATGTAGCTTTGTTATTATTTCATAATTAAGGATCAGTTGCAAACGACTGAAAAGATGCCTCCAAACATCGGGGAACACTAAACGCGTGTCTTAACATTGCGGCTACCTAAAAATCTTGCACTATAGCCCTTATTTTTATACAGGAGTTATTCCAGCATATTTTGGCATACAGTGTGTCCCAAGATAGGTGTTACAAGCGGACAAATAAAATAAACTTTTGAAATTTTTACCGTTCTTTGGGAAAACTGGTCGCATGGTCAGAAACTGATAAATATAAAATTTTACTCCAATTGATATTATACAGGGCAAGTTATAACTAAAAATATGAAAAATGCCCAGGAACTTATAGTAAGAACATTTTAAAAGAGCAAATTCGGTACCCTTTGAAAATAATACAAAAACATAAAAAAGGCCGCCTGCAATCAGAATATTTTATACAAAAGCGCCGGTACCCTTTACAGCCACGCGCCAATACACTATGGGATAGAAATTCATTATTTTGGCCAAAAAGCAACTTTGAAATTTTAATGGCTCATGCTGTGTATTTCAAAGTAGATACTCCAAACTACATGTACGCAAAATTATAAAAGGATATGACGACTTCTATTGGGGTAATAAGAAACTTGAAAATGTATTTTAAGTAAACATAAATATACAACATTTAATCTCCTTAGTTTATTATTACCCTTGATTACTAAAAAAGTAAAAGAGTTTAAATAATAAGAGCTATTGTTGTGTTTCCGATGCAGTCTCGCGAAGTCTCGCTGCTTTTGTCAAAGATTTTTTACCTTTTTCTTTATCAGTTTTTGTACTTACAATTGCCTTCCTACTTTTTGCTACTTCTGAGTGTAAGGACAGATACAAGATTTTTTATAATTTACAAGGTTTTCCATTTTAAAATTTAATATGTTTTGTCCTACACTGTATATCCTAAAAGATAAAAGCATTCTGATGAAAGATATGGATTCTACAGAATCTACCCAACAAAACAGTGTTATTATTTATTTTATACGTTCAAAAATAAAGAAAGTTGGGAAGATGTATCTCTATTACGCTTCTAAGAATAATTTAAAATTATTTTTCAGATTTGGATGGTCATATTTCCGAAACTAATTGAGATAGACACATCAAATGTAGTATTTTTCTAAAGCATTTTAAAAGATTTTTTGGTGGTGATATAATATTCAGGGTATTTCATTTAAAAAATCATACCTATTGTCGTACCCTGTATATCATATGAGATAATAATCATCGGATTACTGATTAGAATACTACCGAATTAACCAAACAAGCTGACATTTTAGTTTATTTTGTACAATAAAAAATAATAATGTTAACTGGGGTGTAAATTTATAATAACATATAATAAGTTTTAGGTTTCCAAAAAGCATTTGTAATAATTTATAATATTTTTCCAGTAAAAAGCACCTTATTTTAAGTTAGATTGGTAAGTTTCAGAATTTTGTCCAACAAAATTAATTTCTACCCCATAGTGCGATGACCACCTGCATCAACCGGCATATCATGAAAGAAATATAGCAAAAGCGGCCGCGAAGACAAGCATGCCGATTTATTTGCTTTAAACTTTTTGTGATTTTTTTCTTATCAAAGAGCACCGAATTTACATTTTAAACTGTTCCTTCTATACTACTTTTATTTTTAAAAATAGAACAAAACTGTATAAGTTAATGTTGTAGAGAATTAAATTTTATTTCAAAATTTGAAGTTAAAGCGTGAGAGTGAAAAAATGTAACTGTCAATTTTCTTATTTACTCATTACAACTTAAATAATGGGTAAGAGAGCGCAAAATTTAAAAGATAATTAATGAATTTTAAATATTTTTTAATAATTCGATGCCTTAAGCCCAGTATTTTAAAAGTCGTTAATGCATAATGTAAAATATTGACAAAAATCAATATTTTACTTTAATTCTCTAACTTTAAATTTTGACATAAAATTTAATTCTTTACAACATTTACTTATAAAATTTTGTCCTATTTTTAAAAATAAAGGTACTTTACTTTTGGTAATTTTTCATATTTGTAGTTATAATAACTTGCCCTGTATATTACCAATCGGAGTAAAGTTTTGTATTTTTCAGTTTTGGACCATGCAACCAATTTTTACAAAAGGACGTTTAAAAATTCTAAAATTTTTGGTCCTTTTGTCCTCTTGTAACACCTATTTTGGGACACACTGTATGTACACTTAGTATTATTTTCTATTTTGACACGCAAGGTGCAGCAGTTTGAGTTATCATTACGGCAATTCTGCGTCCGGATTACAGCATGTGCGCTCATTACCAAATCTTTGGATTATAAAGGGTAATGGCGAAGGGATTTATATTTTTAATTAACTTTTTCCAATCTCAAAGGGTATTTATGATAAAAAATGTCAAATAGGCATCACTCTATGTAAAATTGTGTATTAAAGTACATTTTTTTTTACAGGATGGCTCATATTTAGCAGAATTTTTGTTGGAAAAGGGGTATGAGGTACATGGAATTATTCGAAGAGCTAGTACTTTTAATACATCCAGGATAGACCATCTACATGCAGATCCTTACGCACATAAAGGTACAAGAATTTTTCTTTATTCTTGATTTTCAAGCATGTAGTAAATATACCAACTAAGTTTTTTTTTTTTTTTTTAATGGGGCCATGGGCGCTGCCTGGAAGAAATCCCGGAGGGGGGCGCCAGTCAGTATTCATGCAGGAATATGAAAAATTAAAAAAAAAAAATCATTTATTACATCTTTGATAAAAATTTCCTTTTGTGCTTAATTTGTTGGCTATGAACGCTTAAAACGCATAGGCGATCTTGCGACATTGTAGAACCCAAATTAAGTTTTTACACGTCTAAGAGAACTGCCCGACTGAAGAGCGCGCCAGCGACAAGCGAGCGAGCGAGTTTTTCAAAACCCAGCGGGCGAGCGAATTTAACATGCAGCCTTCGTACTCTGAAAGATCGCTCGCTCTCTTGTTGCACGCCCGCTCTTTAGTCTGGCCGTTTATTATGTGCTGAACCCGTTCTGTGGTGCTGAACGAACGTTCCATTGTTGCCGTTGTTGATGGCATGCCATGCTTAAAAACGAGTTGATTTATTCATTAAGCACATCTTTTGATTGATAATTACTCCTATGGGTTTAACGAGCATTAATTCGAAGAACTTTTATTTAATAATTAAAGTTTTACCTCTCTAACTACTTACTACGGATCACAAATCTCAAAGAAACTACGCTATTAGCTAAAATGCCTACTTTTTTTTATCTTTGGACAATCCACGAAGGCTGAAAGCCTAAATACTAACGTACCGTGGGTATCTTAAGCAGGGTAAGAGGAAGTTTGTTAACACGGGACTTAAAAACTTGAAGATTTGGAGAGGAAGGAAAGACCTCCGCTGGCAGTAGGTTCCACAGTCTAGAAACTCTAGTTTTATCCCTAACGAACGAACGAAATGGGAATTTGGGGGCCTGTCCAATTGAACTGTATAGGGATGCATGCATTCTCTGTTGGGAGCTGCAAGAGGAGGGACTATACTGGATAATTCGTCGGAGCAGAAGCCGTAAAAGTATCTATAAAAGAGCGATAGATCTCCCACAGCTCGACGATGGGCAAGAGAAAGATGTCTTTGAGTAAGTAAAGGATCATTAATAAGACGAACAGCCCTTCTTTGAATGGCATCAAGAATGCTGAGGGTTGTAGGGGATGCCATTCCCCAGACATGAGAACAATATTCCAGAGAGGGTCGAATTTGGGACAAATACAAAGTGTATAAATTGGAAGGAGAAAAATACTTTTCGCTCGGAAAAGAAATCCATGCTTTTTTGAAGCCGCGGTGGCTATAGATACAATGTGTTTATGCCAGTTAAGGTTATTCTCAAATGTGACACCCACAAGGTTAAATGTGTCCCCGCTCTGCAAAACCTGGCCACTCATAAGCAAAGGATGAGTGTTTGATGATTTTTTCGCGACAAGGAACATGATTGTGTTTTCGATGCATTAAATTGAACGAGATTTTTGGCGCCCCAATCCAGTATCAAATTAAGATCCTGTGAAAGAGATATCTGCATCGCCCTGCGTTTGCTTTCCAAGTCGGGTTGAGAGATTGGTTTGGAAACCTGAAAAGTGTAGTGAAGGGTACTATCGTCAGCATAACTATGAATGGGATTGGTTGTGGAAGAAAGTAGGTCGTTGATGTGAAGAAGAAACAAAGTTGGTGCTAGTACTGAACCCTGTGGCACTCCAGCATTAATTTCCTGAAAGCTTGAATAGTGGCCATCAACAATGACTGATATACGACGATTAGAAAGATAACTGGAGAGCAAAGAGCAGAGTTTAGTTGGAAGACCGTAAGAGGGAAGTTTATTAAGAAGTGCGTCATACTACATAAAAGCTTTAAAATAACTAAATAAATCAAAAATTACCAACAAAAAAACTTTAAAATACAAGAGTAGTCAACAAATAAAAATGTATTTTTACTGGGACAGTCTGCACCAAAAAACATCTTATTTAACTTTTTTCAAAAATAGTATTAACCATTAGCTTAATATTTTTGTAAGTGTGCTACAATTACCCAAATACCAGGGGGAAGTGCCGGCGCCCATGAATGGGGCCCTTGTATAGAATTTATTTTGATCGACATAATATGTAAGTAAAATCTCTTGCTCTGCCTATAGACAACTAAGAATGACTTTGTAGCTTAGTTTAGGTTTGGCTAATTTACAATTTGTATGAATACACAAGGCACACTAAGTTCCAATATTAGATTTTTTGCTTCGTTTCTTTACTTCATTTATGATTTAAGACAAAAATTGAAAATTTACACTCGTTTATTATAAAATGGTAAATGTCAATTAAATATGCATCAATTGGCTCTAACAGCAATATATCTAGGAGTGATCATAGACTCCAAACTACATTTTAACCAGCACACGGCCATATCGAAGAAACATTATCAAAAGAGCTAAACACTTCCCGATCACTTACATACAAAAATCAAGGAATAACCACTCTCAAAGCTGCACAAATATATTCAACAATATGCAGGCCAGTCATTGAATAGGCTTCCATAATAATGATGAATGCGCGAGGACCAGCTTGTAACCAAAGTCGGTCTATATAAGGTCACGACATTCGGCCATATTGCTTTGACGTGTTATGACGTCAAATCTCCCATTTTTCAGCCATGTTGTTCAGTGCCGGCGATATACAGTTTATTGTATTAGTAGAACAACCGTTTACACAACAGTTTTTAATTATTATTAAGTTGTAAATTCTTTTACTTTAAATAATAAACATTTGGAATTACATCTTTCAACAAATATCACTTTAAAAACAATGCAAAATGAAATGCGCAAATTCTAGACGCCACTGGACTGATCATCGGTTTTGATTTTACCCAGTCTTGCCAACTTTTCTCCGTGGAGTGCCCTTCCTTGCGTCCCCGACCTCGAACCGCCTAAAAGTTAAGGATATGTCGCAACCTTATAAATATAAACTAACCTTGCTTGTAACAACCTTAAAACTGGAGAAACAACAGCTCTAAGATGCCTTACCAAAATCAGGCACCCAAACAACTCACTGTTCAACCCATCCAACAACTACCTCTATTCAAAAACCAAACTGCAACCATTCCAGGAAATAATCGAGTATTTGGGATAAAAATTTGCCAAAAAGCTCAGCAACATAGCATTGCTAAACCCAAGTTGCAGAAACAGAACTTAAGGAGTCTCCCCAAACCTAAATACCCCGAGGTGGGTGGAATGGATCCTTGGAGTGGCAAATGCTGAATGAACCAATTCTAGTCATAGCGGCAATTAACTATCAATTTATTATTTATTACACTGTACATATTTTTTTTCTTGTAGAACCAAATGATTATTATCATTTTTACTAGACTCTTTGTTTGACCTCCGGACAGTGCGGACGTGCGTAGAGGACTACAAAGTTCTTCCCGGAGTGGCGGCTAGAGGTGTCGTACGAACGTTTTTTACCTTCGGGGATCAAGGAAAGATTCACGCTAAATTGACGGCATCTTTCTTCTGGATCTAAGCGCTGTGAGCGAAGATTCCTATAAGCTTATGGTATCCTGTTTGGTGGTGAACACGAGGTATTTCTCAAATGGCAGGAAATAGATGGGCGTGCCATGGGAACTGTCAGTAGTGAAAGTGAAGGTTATACGTAACACCAGTAGCAGATCTTGGTTCGACAGCCGACAATTTATGCATTGAATCGATAGTTGAATTATTTGTTTTCTTTTGGAATTTCTGGGAGCTACGAGCTCGATTATCCAGATTTTCCGCCGACGAAGCCCTGGAAAGCATAGTCCGGAAGGGGGAGAGTGGTGGATTGGACCTGAAGGGACCAAAACCAAGAAAAAAAAATATAAATAGAAATAGAATCATTTTTACTATTTAATAAGAATAACATTGTAATTTACCAATAAGATTGTAAATTTTATAGGCTGAAGGTCAATGGCCTATTGGAAGACCAATAATTAACATATAAATAAATAAAATAAATATGCAGTAAGATAAAAATAAAGTATTTTATTCTCTTTGTCCTCATCCAAGATGTAATATTGGAACTTATCTGTGGTTGGCTGTATCGGTGCGGCTTAGTGTTAGCGTTTAGGGTCGCCAATATAGATTTGGTGTAAGTGTTATTTGGATACAAAGTTTATTTTTACTTAAGAAAATGATGTAAAAAATTGCTATGATTGATTTTCAGGAGGAAAACTTCATCTACACTATGGAGACATGACAGATTCTAGTTGTCTTGTAAAGATAATAAGTAAAGTGAAACCGACAGAAATATACAATTTGGCAGCGCAAAGTCATGTGAAGGTGTCCTTTGATTTGAGTGAATACACTGCCGAAGTTGATGCTGTAGGAACATTAAGACTTTTGGGTAAACTCAAAAATAGATAAATACATATGATAAAATTATAAAGTAGTCAAATGGGTGGTTAAAAAAATAAAAGAGGGGAGGGACATTAAAGAAATGCACTTTATGTGGAATGTATTACTGGCTGCTTATTATTATTAGATAATTTTAAGTAAGTTAAATTAGAATAAACAAAAACACTTTCTTTTACATGAACAAACAAAAAAACTTTCTTTTTATGTGAATAAACGACTTAATTGTGATTTTTTTTCTTGTCACCTTTAGATGCAATAAGAACGTGCGGTCTAGAAAACTACTCAAAGTTTTACCAAGCTTCCACCAGCGAGTTGTACGGCGATGTTAAAGAAATTCCCCAAAATGAGACAACACCATTTAATCCCAGGTCTCCTTATGGTAAGTTCTGAGTGGCTTTCCAGTGACGCAAATAGAGCGCTCCCGAGTAGCTCAGGAGCACTTCGTGTTACTTTATGGCGTTCCAGTGACGGAAAGCGTTATGCACCTGAGCTACTCCGTTTTTCTTTCCCCTTGCCCCTCATGCACCAACTCCTCTTTTGGTTTTTGTGCTTCAAACGTGTTTTTTAAGGTTAAGGATGGATTGTTTCAAATTATTTGTTTAAAATGGAATTAGATATTAAAAAGATATTATTATTATAAAGCCAAGAAAGGTTAAAAAAACGAAATTTTAAAATCTCTTAAATGAAATGTATCTCTCTTTCCTTGTCTAAGGATGCGTTCCAGTGACTAACTTTTTATAGCAGATCAAGAGCTTCAAGCCCTGGACCGTGAAGCACAAAAATTTTCGTCACTGGAAAGCTATCCTGGTTATAGTTAAGAGATAGTGTTGGTGTTGGTTTCGTCATTATACCCTATCAAAAATTGTAGTCCTTTTTTTAAACATGTGAAGTTTAATTAATGTAGATGTAAACTAGTAAGCCAGTTAGTTCCAATGAGGATAGAAAATGCGAGAGAAACATATCTAATCTGAAAAGTTGCACAATTTAAACCACGCGGTTAGAGTTTTCACCTCATGCGCACAAAGAAAATCAGCAAAATTCGTGCAATGCACATGACAAATCCCGCAGAATACTGCTGTGTTCAGTTGATAGCCACACTGGTTACATATGTAAAGGTAGCATTGTAAAGTGAGCAAAATTCAATTTTATTTTGCTCAAAATATAGTGCTAGTTGATGCTAATTTAGTACCAAAATTAAAAATTGTATGCTCTTCTCAGGTCCCGGAAAAACGATACAATGTTAGCTCTAGATGATACTAGCATTGTATACAAAGAAAATCCACTTAAAAACACCGGGCGAGACATAGGAAATCCCATGTAATTTTTAATGGGCTCCCTAATTATTTTAGAGAAAAATTCTATTGAAGTTTATTGAAGAGCATGCAAATCTACGTCAATGGTAAAAACTTTAGATTTTTCGGTTAACCCGTTTGCTAGTTAGATGCTAATATATTTTTAAAAATTGTTACATTATTAGCGCCTCATATTTATGAACAACAATAAAAATACCAGTTACCGTGACATAACGTTGTCATGTTGTCTAGCAGTCAATGGAGGGATATTTGAAAATTTTCCTTAATCTTAAGTTTATTTCCCACAATTATTGTAATAATATTAATAATTTATTGAAGCATGTAAATATTATAAATATCATAAGTTCTTGAAATTTGTTACTCTAGTTTAGTTTAACTTAACTTAATTCGTTTGTAGAAATACAACTTTAATCTTTTCACTGTACGATTTTTTGATAATAATAAAGCACTAAATTTTAAAATGACAACATAATGTCACGCTAACTGGTATTTTTATTGTTGTTCATAAATATGAGGCGATAATAATGTAACAATTTTTAAAAATATATTAGCATCTAACTAGTAAACGGGTTAACCCAAAAATCTTTTAGTTTTTACAATGTACGTAGATTTGCATGCTCTTCAATAAACTTCAATAGAATTTTTCTCTAAAATAATTAGGGAGCCAATATTTGACCCCATTAAAAATTACATGGGATTTCCTATGTCCCGCCCGGAGGTGCATCACCCGGTATTAGTAATCTTAGATATTCCTAATTAGTGCTCAATGAGTGCTGGTAATATAAGAGGAGTACAGAAACTCAATTAAAATCTTGAACTGGCACAATTACTAATAAATCAATTTTTGACAAAATGGTGAATGAGTGTAAAAATCATAGAAACAAGGCTATTAAGCTTAAATACGATTTTTGGAAAAATGGTGAACGAGTTAAAAATTCATAGAACCTTAAGCGCCGTAACTTAACATATTACAAGTCGCATGTGTGCTATTTTTCACAACTGTCTTTCTTCCCTTTTCTATCCTCATTGGCTACTTCAAGCATTTAGTGAATATGGATGTATATTTTTAGCTTGTGCCAAACTCTACGCCTACTGGATAGTTATCAACTACAGGGATGCTTATAACATGTTCGCGTGCAATGGTATTCTGTTCAACCACGAGAGCCCTAGAAGAGGAGAGACATTTGTTACTAGAAAAATCACTAGGGAAGTAGCCAAGATCCATTTGGGTCTCAGTGAGGTCCTTACTCTTGGTAACTTAAGTTCCAAGAGAGATTGGGGACATGCGAGGGACTATGTTGAGGTATATTTAGTGTTCCATTTTTAATTACAGTGCAGACTCGATAATCCGAACTAATAAAAACCAAGGCGATTCGGATTAGCAAATAATTCGGATTAGCGAAGCAATTCTTTTTATTAAAATTTTTATTATGAAACGCAAAAAAAAAAACAGTAATTAAGAATAAGTAACACTTCAAAATATATATAAAAGTAAGAATATGGTATTAATTTCTAAAGTAATTTGTAATTTTTGTTTGCTTTACACATCTTTGATTATTCATAAAGGCCATCTCTTTTAACCTTTGAAGTACAAGAATATCATTTAGTGGAATATCATTTTCTTCGGCCCATTTTAAACACAAGTTAAAACTTTTAGTTGCTTCAGTGTTCTAACAGTTTTGTTTTGATTATCTAATTCCAAGCCTTCATGCTCGTTAACTTCAGGTTCATCTCCATCTGCTTCTTCCAGCGGTAACAGATCTTCATCATTTTCAACCCAATTACGAACTTCCACGTCTGTTAGATTTGATTCTGCCAAAATATTAAGTATTCCAGCAACATCTAAAAGATAAAGTGACTATGTTGAGGTATATTTAGTGTTCCATTTTTAATTACAGTGCAGACTCGATAATCCGAACTAATAAAAACCAAGGCGATTCGGATTAGCAAATAATTCGGATTAGCGAAGCAATTCTTTTTATTAAAATTTTTATTATGAAACGCAAAAAAAAACAGTAATTAAGAATAAGTAACACTTCAAAATATATATAAAAGTAAGAATATGGTATTAATTTCTAAAGTAATTTGTAATTTTTGTTTGCTTTACACATCTTTGATTATTCATAAAGGCCATTTCTTTTAACCTTTGAAGTACAAGAATATCATTTAGTGGAATATCATTTTCTTCGGCCCATTTTAAACACAGGTTAAAACTTTTAGTTGCTTCAGTGTTCTAACAGTTTTGTTTTGATTATCTAATTCCAAGCCTTCATGCTCGTTAACTTCAGGTTCATCTCCATCTGCTTCTTTCAGCGGTAACAGATCTTCATCATTTTCAACCCAATTACGAACTTCCACGTCTGTTAGATTTGATTCTGCCAAAATATTAAGTATTCCAGCAACATCTAAAAGATAACGTTAAATAAAAAAAAACCAAACAACAACAAATATTTTTATTTACCTTCCATATCTCCATCCAAAAAAGTAGATTACGACGTAATGCGCTAGAGGAATTAGATCTTCAGCATCATATTCAATGTCTTCATCGTTATCGGACATAATTTTGTCCCAGCACTTCTGCAAGACTTCAGAAGAGACCTTTTCCAAAGTATGCATAGCAGACATACTGCATCTTTTAGGTTAAGAGTGTTTAACAACGTAACAACGCTGTCTTCGTTACTTGATAAAATGTGGGCTAAAAGGCTTTTCCGGTAAAATAATTTTGTTAGTCTGATAGCATTTTGATCCATAGATTGCAAGAGTGCTGTACAATTTGGTGGGAGGAATAATGTTGTAAATCTTCCATCTTCACTAGTCATCTCTTCTACAGTTCCATGACTTGAGGCATTATCTATGACAGCGCTTTTTCAGACAAATTGTGACTTCTTAAATGCCTCCTAACCTGAGGTATAAATGATTGATGAAACCAATCTATAAAAATCTTTGTAGTCATCCATGCATTAGCAGACGATTTGTATTCAACAGGAATGTCTGCGTTTTTAAATGCCCGTGGATTTTTTGCCTTTCCTATCACTAGCATTTTTAGTTTATGTGACCCATCTGCATTGCAACAAGCTAAAAATGTTACCCGTTCTTTGCTTATTAATTTTCTCTTGGGAACGAAACCAGCGTTTTTTCCGGCAACATTTTCCAGTAGAGAGCCTATTCGTCTGCGTTGTATATACCTATGAGTAGCCACAAGATTTAATTGTCTTACCTTCTCTTTAAATGTAGTCAAGAAAGGATTGACGACACTTTGATCGTTGGATAGTTTTTCTCCGCACACTTTTAAAGCATGAAGACTATGCCTTTTTCGAAAGTTACAAATCCAGCCCCTGCTAGCTCTAAAATTATCATTTCCATATGTTTCGGTATAAAACTGTCTTGCATTAGCAGATAAAATTTCATAGGAAATTGGGACATGCCTCCATCTTTGTCTACAAAACCATGCATACAAACGAGTTTCCATTTCAGCATATTCAGTTTTTCTGAGCCCTGGGCCAGAATCACATTGACCAATAAATCTAAAAAAAAAATACACAATTGTACAAAGAAAACCACTAAAATTGTTTTAAAATTAATCCTATCTGTCGATTTGACTCTTTTTCTTTTTTATGTCACAGATTGTAGATCTTCCATCGCAAAAGCAGGGAAAGGGCTGCACACCTGTTAAATGTGAATCCCAGATATAAACAAAAGGTTAATTGGGGGAATCCCTGAACATCTAGTCACAATTTCTATAGGAAATAGGCCTAAAACTACAGGTTCGGATTATCGAGTACTATGAAATTCGGATTACAGAGTACCCAATGTATTGAAAATGCTTGTTCGGACTGCTGAAGAATTCGGATTATCGAATGTTCGGATTATCGAGTCTGCACTGTATTATCTTCCTGACAAAATAATGTCTTATTTAGACTATTTCACTGGAGTGTTTCACACTGGCAAAATCTCGTAGCTGCCTCCTATTTTCTAATGATTATTTCCTTTAATAGAAAATAAACCAAACAGAAACCACCATTTTTCGAATAATTTTTTTTAGATAAGTGATTAAACCACATGTGCTGTTTACCCGCGATTATTTTCTTCCTATTAATTTTGGCCAATCGCTATCAAGAATTGCTATGTCAAATATAAATTTTGAGTTGAAAAATGACTTATTAACTGTCAACTTAGCTGTCCAGCAGTTTTTCCGAAAAAAAAATCGAAAAAATTTCATGCATGTTTGACAAGTTGCAAGTTATATTGCTATTATCAATTGAAGAACTTAACCTCAAAAGGGTCTTAGTGCCAAAAATACCAAAAATAGGATTTTTGCTTAAAAGGTTCTATATACAATGCCTTACGATATTAAGAGAGTTCTATATGCATTAGATTTTAAAACGTAGGGATATTCATAGCAAATCTCATAAACCATTATAGACATTATTCAATGTTTTTTACCTATAACTTTTAAATACCAAAATGGCACTTAGACCTTTTTGAATTTAAGGTCTTTAATTATTGTTCTAAATGTTTTAATTTAAAAAAATGTTGTATTAAAATAAAATATTTATTTAACTGGGGAAATAGTCTTACCAAATATACCTTTTTCCTGTGGAAAAATTGAAATACTCGTTTCTAAGTAATATGTTATAACAAATAGTGGAAAAATCCTCGTCTTCGACTCGGATCTTTAAAACCACTCTCGCTCATGCTATTTGTTAAAAAAATTACTTAGAAACTTAAACTATCCAAATATTTTTGTAAGATTGGTTTGGCAAATAGTTCCTACTTTTTACTTTAAATAAAAAACATTTGGAATTACATCTTTCAACAAATATCACTACCAAAACAATGCAAAATGAAATGCGCAAATTCTAGACGCCACTGGATTGATCATCAGCTTTGATTTTACCTAGTCTTGCCAACTTTTCCCGTGGAGTGCCCTTCCTTGCGTCCCCGACCTCGAACCGCCTAAAAGTTGAGGATATGTCGCAACCTTATAAATATAAACTAACCTTGTTATACATAATGTAAAGTTATCAAGACGTTCTTAAAACTTTTCTGAAAGTTCATGTCATTTTGTTTGTTTTGCACTTTAAATTCATAAAAAATAAATCGTTTTTAAAAATCACAGTCGGGAGGCAGATCGGTGCCCGTGGAACAGTGCCCAAGTAATAAAATTCACACTAGCAAAGTTGCAAATTTCAGTTTGAGTGTCCGCCGGCTTGCAAATGAAATTTTGATTATCCGAACAGGGCGACGTGTCTGTTTCACGTTTGGTGCACGTGAAATTTCTGGGAAGTTAATCTCCTTTGTTTTTTACAGGGTCATCTTAGAAAGAAGTTTGTTTTGTTGTTTTTTAAACCCCATACTTTTTTATACAGGGTGTCCGAGAATAAGTGGGTAATATCTCGGATTTACCACATGAAAATAATATGACAAAATCAGTTTTTCTGAAATAATTTTCAGATTACTTGTTATAATTTAATTACGACAGATACTATTAAGGACATTTGCATTCATTTAAACTTAGACATTCGCTTGCATCAATTATTGAAGATTATGGAACCCTCTACAATGCTGCAATAATAATTTTTACTATCGTAAAAATAAAAAAAAACTGGAAAGTTTTTTAGTGCTAATTGCAACAGAATAACCTATTAAAAAACACTTCAATTTATCGATATTAAACAAGAGTACCTTTTTTTTAGCTAAGGATTTGACCTACCAAAAATAACTAGGTTAATTGTTCAATTGTTCTAATATACAGGGTTTTAAAAAAATTAGCACTATTTTATGGGGGTAAGTCCGTTCCTGACGCCCTAACGAATGCAAATGTTTACTAGGACATACAGGGTGATTAAAAAATCGATCACAAAACTTAAGGGGGTGATTTTACTTGACAAAATAAGGGTAGAGCTTCATATAATTTTTTTCAAAATGTCATTTGTTTTCGAGTTACAAGCCGATACGGGGCGATTCTACAACAGAAAATAAGAAAAAAACTGTCTATAACCATATGTCCTAAACGTCTTAGTTTTTGAACTACGGTGTGTTAAATATTAAAAAAGTTTTTTTTAAATTTTTAACACCCCGTAATTCAAAAATGAGGACATTTAGGACATATGTTTTTATGAAGTTTTTTTCTTATTTTTGTTGTAGAATCGTTTGGTTCACACCCTGTATGTATGTAGGTAATTTGATTAAAATTGATGAAAAATTTGATGTCTAAACGGTGATGTTTATTGACTTTAATAAGAAGTACCTTATTTTTTAAGTTTTTGATTATCTATAAAATGGCGCCCCAGCTTTGCGATATCTGTCAAAATAAAAAGTTATGTAGTAAATAAATTTTAAGTTTTAGGTAAACTGTCCTCTGGCGGTATTTAAAAAAGTACTTTTGTCTTAAAATTTTAGAATCTGCAAAGCTCGATTTGTGTGCCAACTATCAACTGGATTGGTTAAAAAATAAATGCAATATGGCGAAAAGACCAAAATAAAAATTGAACTTTGACGGCTTGTAACTCGAAAACGAATGACATTAAAAAAAATATATATGAAGCTCTACCCTTATTTTGTCAAGTAGAATCACCCCCTTAAGTTTTGTGATCGATTTTTAAATCACCCTGTATGTCCTAGTAAAAAAGTATTTAATTATACCAATTACTATAAAAGTTATTCAAGAAAAACCGATTTTCAGCGGCGTCCTTTAAGGGCACATATCACAGTAAAGAGGGACTTTCGAAAAAAGTTTATAGGAACTTGCTATATTATTTTCAAGTGTTCTATATTAATTCGAGAGATTTCCCACATATTTCTGGATAATCCACGATGGCTGAAAGCCGAAATACTAACGTACGACTTAAATACTTAACAAATCGAAGGAAAAGGAAAGACTAACCACCAGGGCTACGGAGAAACAATACATGGTGGGTCGTCGACTCTTTTGATATATCTTATACGTTTCTCTTTCTTTATTAAGTACGTCTATGTGCTCTCTTCTTTGGTTTAAATGCATTGTGCATTGCCATGTAAACCCATTAAATCAAATTAAAATGTGGCCGAGTGAATTAGCTCGATTTTGTTGAAATTATAGTTTTACATAGCAATATAGTATGTCGTTTATTTTAAAAAATAGGGCAAAATTATATAAGGTATAAGAAAATGCTGTAGAGAATTGAATTCTTTGTTAAAATTTAAAGTTAAAGCATGAACGTAAAAAAAAATATATTATTGTCATTTTTTACATTACGCATTAAAACTTAAAAAATGGGCAGGAGGGAGCATAATTTAACATAAAATTTAATAATTTTAAATATTTTTATAAAATTCGCTGCCTTAAGCCAAGTATTTTAAAAACTGTTAAAACAATGTAAAAAATTGACAATTTTTTTACTTAAGTCTTTGTACTTTAAATTTTGATATAAAATTTAACTCTCTACAACATTTACATACAATTTTGTCATATTTTTTAAAATAAAGGTACTTTACTTCTAGTCATTTTTGTAGTTATAACTCGCCTTGTATATTACTAATCGGAGTAAAATTTTCTATTTATTAGTTTTGGACCATGCGACCAGTTTTCCCAAAAGAATGTTTAAAAATTTTAAAATTTTCGGTCCATTTGTCCTCTTGTAACGGCTATCCTGGGACACACTGTATGTGTATATATCCCTATGTTTTTTTGTTTGTTAATATTTTAATAAAGTAAAATAAGAGTTGTTTTGCTAACTTTTGTGTTTTAATACATACTAAATCTGTCAGTAAATTATTTATGTAATTTGGTGGGTTTGGTTCGCCTCCATTTTTCTTATTTTTTTGGGCCCCCACTTTTGCAAGGCACGCGCCGCCACTGATTTTCATTGAAGGAAAAACATCAACACACTCGCGTACCCAAACTCTACCTTGCGTGCCAATTGTGGCACGAGTGCCATTGGTTCGCCATCCCTGCTCTATACGGTCACATAAATATGTGAATCCAGAAATTTTTAAAGGTTTTTCTTGATTTAGTTAAAAAATTTCATACCTCCTCAGTCACCGTCAGCCGGAAAATACAATATACGCGGAAGTTAAAGTAAATTTTGTTCCGTATGTCTCCCATAGTTTCCGCGTTCTTTATTACCTGCACAGATTTTAGGAAGCGTGTAAAAGAACGCGCGGAGGTGCAGCGTGCCGTCTTTTCACGCTTTTGCATTTTTACATTAACTTCATATGAGGGAGGTTCTCTAAAGATCGGTCACTTTCGTTTTATGGAAAAATACTGTTATTTGCGACTCAGGCCGGTGATTGTCCAATCTTGAATACCCAAAGTCGCATTCGACATTCATATCATCTTCCATAACAAACCGGATTTTTAAGCTACAATACCACTAATTATCAGAATATCCAGATGCGAAAGTGCGGCAAATTACGCTTACTTGTTTCTATGACCTTGAGAAAGAATAAATGGAACATCGGCACCAATGTATGGCGATGGCATCATAATATTTTTAATTTGTAAAGGTTAAACCGCACCAAGGCGCTAAGGAGAGATAGACTTTTATAGTAATTAATTATGCAGCTTTTTTCATGTGTGGAAAACGGAACAAAAGAATAATACACTAATTGGGAATTTAAATATTTCTTTATTAAAAAATATTACAAACTAAAAATTTTACCCATTTTTCCTGTGTTTAGGCACATACTGATTAATATCAATAACTTTAGTAACATGTCTTAGCATTTTGTAAAAGCTTTGTATTTATGTTAAATAGTCTTAAAATAATAGTGGTCCTTTGGGAATCTAAAAAGTGATCTGGTGATGGAGGAACAGAATAAATATACACATTTATATCCCATATTAAACGGTAAAAAAAATTAACAAGACACTATACTAACACTTTAATAATAAAAAACATAAAAGTTCACAAACAACTAAACACAATTAACTAACTTATGCTCACGTTCTATACCAACAAAAGTATTGGACTAACTGACACCAAGATGAGCATTAGGACACGTACTAAATCGAGGGGTGTATATCCACCACGCAGTGGGAGGGACCATAGTGGTGAGAGATTTCAACAAACCTGCTTAGTTTCGCATCTGGGTATTCTGATAATGTGTGACAATACTTTAATCACGCATTCGACACTGTCAAGTGAAATTAGATAATTCAAAATTTAGATTAGGAAGCACAGTGTTGAAACAGGTCAATCAGCTGATAAAAATTAGTTTTTAGATCCAAAATGGCGAACAATATTTTCAGAAACTACTCGATTTTTGGTTTGTGTCTCGGCTAGAAACAAACAAGGCAAAAAATATCAAAAAAAAAAAAAAATAGTAGACATCCTTATCTAACAATCTAAAAAAACAAAGGGTTAACAGTCAGCGTTGTGAGAAATTTTATACAGGGTGGTCATTTGAAAACGAAATAGAGCAAATTTTGAGTACTCCAGGTCCTTTTAGGAAAGACGATCGGACATGCCCATTTTTTATTTTAGGGGAAACATTTTTTGCTACTTTCACCCCTGAATTTCAGCGCTCTAGTTAGGGCGAGACTCCCAAAATTTTAATTAGAAAGAAAGGTGGAGTGTACCTTATTTTGAAGGTCTCTTGATCCTGATTACAACAGCTAAGTTTGAAGTCTCTGGTCAGAGACAAGAATGAGACGAGCAACTAAATGTAAATAAATTATCCGGGCCTTCCTTGTCTGTCTTCAAGGAAGGTGAACGCAGATGGCGCGTCAGTCGACTTTATCGTTTGCCCGCCAAATTCAAATTATATAGCTGTGCTATTTTTGCCCTTAATGTTAGGTACTTGTTTTTGTTTCCTATTATTATAAAATATTGGGGTTTAGTTCAATAATTACACACACCTAATTAAAAATGTCATTTATTTGGTTTTTATAAGGATATTTTCTTTCAGATAACCATATTAATATTACCTTAAATTATCTGTTGAAAAACACAAATTTAATATATACACTGTGATCACCAAAGTCAATATTAAAGTCCAAATAAAGGTAAAAAAACCACGAAACACACAATAAATCACAGAAAATGTAAACAAACTGTCCAAACAAATCGGCCATTGAAAAGTATCAAACACAAATATCGAATAACATTTCGGCGTGACTGCCGGCGTCAACGTTGTCAAGTTAAAAATATTCGATTCATGGTATATTTTCTTTCTCTTAATTAGATGTGAGCCAAAAAGGGCATTAAAGTTTACATGCAGAAATTGTAAACAACTTGGCAACCAGGGCAAAGCGATGATTGCTCCATCTACGATAGCCTGCCATGATGAAAGACAAAGACATATTTATTGGAACTTGCGTTAAACCTGAAAAAGATAAATACAATGGACAAGTTGTTAGGACCAGTTACTCGTCTCATTTAGTGTATCCCTTTTACCTTGTAGAACCGTTCTGAACCGTTCTCTGAACTGTCAATAGTGTCAAGAACGGTTCTACAACATGAACAAATGTCAAAAAATTGTAAAAGGAACACTTATGGTGTCGTTCTGGGCGGTTCTGGAGCATAAAAGAAATACAGCAATTGTTGTCTCTGCTCTGGTATTATTGCCGTAGATATCACAGCTTGTCAATTTTTTTTTATGTAAAATATGCAAGTACCTGCAAGAGCAAGATACTCTAAACTAAGATAATATAATATAAGTTAAAAGCTTTTTAACAGGAGATATTAATTAAACTTTCTGGCGAGGATGTGACCTACCCCTAATAGAAGGTAAATCACACGCTTGCCAAAAGATAACAGGTTCGGTTAAAGCGCCGCTTCCATATATGGCGGTATGTATATTAAAGGTAGACTCGTCAAAAGGAACTCCCTACAAAGGTTTTAAAAGTGTTATTATCATGAAGTAAACTTTATAACTGGCCCAGGGACTATAAAGTAAAAAAAAGTAAAACAAGATTTAATGCCTTTTTAACTCTTTATTTTTTATTTTATTTTATTTTTTTTTTTTTTTTTGAGAAGGACAATTCCCTTTTTGATTATCGAAAGTTCGGTTGTACATAAGGGCTTCGTCGAAGAATTGCAAGTGTCCGAGGGCGTCATACTACAAATAAGTTTGGGAACCCCTGGTTTGGTTGTTTTTCAAATTTTACCATCCCGTTTTTTCGTATCTAACCATTATTTATTAATATACAGAGGGATACAAAAAGTAAACCTAGATTTAATTAGAAGTTATTTTAAAATTGCAGACTATTATTTATATTAATATTATTTTGGTTTAAAAAAATGTACCAAACTAAAATTAATTATTTGTGAATTGAATTAATACTAAAATGTCTCGTTTATTTTTAAGTTATTTAAATTTATTTTGAGCTATTATTTCAATGGCTATTTCCATATCATACTAAATAGGTATTGAATTCCATTTAAATCACATTTGGAAATTTTTTAATTACTAAATACAATTGATTTTTGATCACCTTTAGTACCTGGGCAGTAACCCATCTAATTTACGATTCAGGTTTGATTGTTAAGTTAAATTTGAATGGTTGTAATGGAAAAGAGTATACGAATATGTAGTAAATTTGGGTTTGGTCATTTAAGTTAGTACTACCGGTGTAAGAATTAATGTTCAGAAAATTATGAAACTTACTACATATTTATAATAAGAATATTAACCAGTTATATTTCTAAAGGTCTACAGAGAACTAAAAATAAGTCATAAGTATTATTAAAATAAAATTGCTTTTAACATTGATCCTTATGGGAAATCGCAGATTGATCACAAAAACTTATGTTCAGATTTCAATGAAAGTTGTATCAACGGAAGAAAAAACTATTCTAAACATTTTGGCTAATTAAAATTCGACCTTTAGAGCTTGTGTTAGAAATAATTAATAAATAATTAAGAAAATATGCTATGTTACTGACATGTGGCAACGCCGTCGAAAGGTTATGACGCGCCCGAAAAAGTTTATCGAATACGTTATATGGGACATAAAAAAATTGATGTCAGTCCAATACGTTTTTGGTTGCAAGATCCAATGAGTGATAATAAATATCCGCAATAATAAGGTTTGTTCCAGCAGAATGTTTGAAACATGTTAGCAACAATCGTAAAACGCAGAAATTGTTACAAACATTCTTCGGAAATGTTTGCAACAGTTTTCTGCTGAAACGAAAAATAAACAAGGCGTGCATACTGCTTATACGTCAATACAAAAAGGGTTTGTTAAAAATTTGTCAGTAATGTTTAAAGAAAGATTGCAAACTTTTAAACAGTTTCAAACTACTGCTGGATCAACGAACAATTAATAATGTTACAAACATGGCACTGCTAGAACGGCAAATTTAACGTGTGCAGCATCCGAACGGTTTTAAACATTTCTAACAGCCTGCTGAAACAAACCTATTAGAAAACATGTTTTTTCGGAGTTTTCTTAAGTGAACAATTTACCGACAATAATGCGATGTATTATTATTTACGTTAGTTGACAGGTTAGTTGACAGAAACTTTCCATGTTTATTCTTAAATTTATGTGCTACCTGACCTTGTTTAACAAGTTTATTACAATTTGTTTCAGTAACTGTTTTGCCCTTTCAATGAAATATATTTTTTGGTGATATGATAAGGGTAGTTTAGAGATTTTATTAGTAAATAAACATAACAATTTAAAACCGATAACTTGTTTAAAGATGCTTGTGCAGTAAATTTTTGCGTATAATTTTTATTGTTTTTAAGCAGCGTTGCCAAATATAAATACCACGATAGTCAAATTATCTTTAGCACTCATTTGACTCTTGTGGTATCGGTACAACTACCTCAAGTTCATTCAAGTCGACGTGACAATGTTCACGTACAGGGTTTCGATTTGTATTATAACGCCCATTTAAAACGATAAGTAAAGCCTAGTTCATAAGCTTGCGAAATGCGATTTGCGAATTGCGCATCGTATTCTGATTGGTCAATTAGTAACGAAACATTCGAAAGTCGTTACAAATTGACCAATCAGAACAGAATTCGCAAAACGCATTTCGCAAGCTTATGAACTAAGCTTAAGAAGGACAGAAAAACACTTCTTGTATATAAGTTTTATAGTTTTTCATCTATTATTTTTTAAGTGTAATAATAAATAAATAAACATCAACAAGTTAGAAAAATGGAGTAAACTTTTTTTTATTGGAGCACCTTGTAAATTAAAGATAATATGTTCTCTATTGGTTCGGTGAATTCTTTTAATTGATGGTATTTTTTGGGTACACGCTAAAGGAAACCACTTTTCCTAATAAAAAAAGCCTCCCCAAAAATTAAAAATGAAACTAAAAAATTAAAAATTGACACTTCGGTGGCAAGATTGCCACTATTGTCAACAGAAACTTTGTGTTATGACACAAAATTTGTCATTTAATGTCAAAGGATTTGCAAAATATCCTAAAGATTAAAGCTTAAAATTTAAAATTTTAGACCTAAATATTAGTTAACTTTAAAAAATGTTTATTTTTATTTAAATTTATCTTGAGAACGGTGGCAAACTTGCCACCAAAACGTCGATTTTTAGTTTTTAATTTCTTATTTTAAATTTTTTGAGTAAAGTGCTATAGGAAGAATAGAAATATTATCTACTATTTTTTATATTTAAGTGGTTATAGGTTTAAAGCTATTAAAGATGGATATAATAAAAATTTATTTAATATTACACTAAGTTTTTACTTTGGGCACTTTAAATTAAGAAAAACACCTAAACAAAAATGTAGTTTATTGGTTGAAAAATTCAGTAACCCTAGTTACCACAATAAAAAAAATAAATGCATTTAATTGGTTTAAAAAGTTGCCCATTATAGTTTCTTACTATGTATTTTTTTCCAATTTGAAGTTCCCAAAGTAAAGTTCTTACAGCTTACCTTCACCTGTAAAAACTTTTAAAGATGAATAAATCAGAAGTGGTTTTTTTTATAGCACTTTAAAAAACCTTTTAATTATAACATAAAGTACAAAGTGTTTTATTAAAAAAAAAAGTTTACCTTCTCATTTTTCTTAACCTTTTAATTTTCGTTTGTTTATTTTGGTATGCTCAAAGATAATAAATGAAAAACTATGAAATTTTTACACCACAAGTTTTTTTTTATATATTTTTGAGTTATCCTTGTAAATAAGTCAGGTTGCCCAGAAATTCTTTTCGTATATTTTAAAAGGTGATTTTACACAAAAATATATGAAAACAAGATTACATGTAAAATAACCCCGTCGTAGTTCTGGTCTAATTTTATAAAAAAAGTATTAAACTTGCTTGCAATCACAAATTAATTAATTTCTTATGCTTCTACATTTACTTAAGAATGAATTTGCCTTTGTTTTATAATAACTTGACCTTGTTTAAAATAATTTAAAAAACTTCTTTTGGTTGTGTGCCTGATTTGTATAAAGTTTTTTTGGGTGAAGGCTTTTAGCAGATATTTTTGATTACTTATAATATACAGGGTGCTATAAACGTCCTGCCATTTAAAAAGCTTGTTGGGCAATATTTGCCAATGCATGGGACAGTCTAAAGCGTGTTTATGTTTATATCGATATTACGAGGTCCAATGCAGCCTGTAAAATATGGTTTTTACTTTCCCCAAAATGTTTTTTAAGCCCTAGCTCTGTAACGTTAAATTTTTAATTTGTACAAAGGGAGGGGAACATAATAAAAATTAAATTTTATTATTTTCGACATTTAGGCAGTGAGTTTGTTTCCAATGTATTCGTTTTTATCTAATTGCTACCTGCTAGAATTCAACACATTGAAACTCATTTAAAGGAACTGAGTTTGCACGGGGTGTATATTACAGCAGCAAATACGAAATTTATATAAAAGAAATGAATACTATTTACCAATTAAAGGTATCGTTAAAAACAAAGATTTTGCAAAAGCGGTTTTCAGAAGTTTTGGATGGTTTTTACTGTAATGACATATAAAAGACAAGGGTTCAATAATGCGTTTAACAAATTGAATAAAAGTTATTGTCCATGATCGAAACTAAACTTAATTATAATAAATATTAGTTTAAAAAAACTAAAAAACACGCTTTTATATGCAACCGAACTAAAAATTAGAAAATAATTTTTCATTACAAAGAGTTTGTCACTTCAGAGTAAAAAGCGTGGGGTGCATTTTACTATGTTTTCATAACTTTTCCCTCATAGATATTTGCAAATAGAATAATTATAACATTTAATATATGAAGCACCCCACGCTTTTATTCTGAAGTGACAAACTCTTTGTAATGAAAAATTATTTTCTAATTTTTAGTTCGGTTGCATATAAAAGCGTGTTTTTTAGTTTTTTTAAACTATTATTTATTTTTCATTTTTTAGTTCGATATATCAATTAGTTTTTTAAAAATAAATGCTCCAGTTTATTCACTAAAAAATTCCTTCGCCATTTTGTCAAGAGACACAGAGGATCTGTAAAGGAATTTATTTATCCTGGCGGTCCTAATCAGGATAACGGGATACTGTTTTTAAATTATTACATTGTCATCGGTCCTTGATAGGTGTGCAAAGTTTCAAAGAAATTGAATCGCTGGAAGTTGGTAAAAATTAGGCTCAAAGATTCCGTTACATAGATAGATAGATAGATAGATAGTTACAACCCAAGCTAATAAAAGCGTGTAAAAAAGACTGCTGATGTTAGTTGATAACAAACATTGGGCCAGTGACCTTTAGGTGGGGTATTTATTTAAAATATTTAATAGTCCTATAAAAAAATAGTACAAAGATTTTCAGTTTGAATCATGATGTTTTCCACAGTCATTTTGTTGATAAATAAGGTTAAAATTAGATTTTAAAAAGTTTGTTAAGTTTGTTTAAGAAACTAAAATTATAATGGCACTTTGCCATTAAATTTTATTGTAGGTAAGTGAAACATAAACATTGTATGTGTCCAACATCCACCTGGGAGAATTTAATAAATAACAGAAAATTTCTTTTGTTTTTACCGCGACCTAGTAGTAGGGGAGCCCAAGAAGGTGATTTTGGGATTTACTACAGCGGACGGAGGTACACGGGGCGCGAAAATATCTCTTTTACCTGCACGCCTGTAGGGTTACGTTTATATCATAGGTAAATGGAGCGCCAGCCCTTCCCGAGAGGGGTGTGGGTCAGAGCAGGTAAGAATTCCTATAATTGACACTAATAATTTGTATACCACTTAATCAGTGAATAAGAAGACTACATTTTGTAAAATGTACTTCGTATTTGTCAAGTGTATAATATGTAAATATTTTTTGATGCAATAAATGTTTCGTAATTAATAAAATTTTTAAAAATAGACCAACATTTTATTTCGATACCTTTACTTTAAAGAAAACATTTGCGCCCCGTTTACCTATACGATTTTATTGACTCCAAGATCCCTGCGCCCCATTTACCTGTTCAATAACTTTTGTGAAGGCCTTGCGCCCCGTTTACCACCGCCGGCGCCGACTACAGCTCGCCAGATTAATATACCGGAGAATACCTTGTACCTGGTTAAGTAGCTTTACTAAATATGAGGATCAGATAAGTAAAAAAAAAAAATTTTCACAAATTTTTGAGAGCGTCATAAGGTAGGGTAAGCAAATTACATGACTGCTAAAAGATGTATATTCCACTAATATGACAATTTGAGAGTGCCGTAAAGAAAGCGAAGGCCTACAAAGTAGTAAAAACAAGTCACTTTGACAATGTCGAGCTTGGCTAATTCCTATATTTTATTTTAAAGAAGGGAATTTAGGGATAACAATTAATATACCGGGTGACAACAGAAATTACTATCCAGCAATTTATTTTCTTTAGTGCAATCGTATAGTTTTTAAATTTAGGGACGTTATATTGTATCACCAAATGCCTATTTTAGATATACTAGCATCTGTGTATTACTTCCGGTTTACTCGGAAGTGATATAAACTTTGATATTTTAAAAGGAACACCCTGTATATTTTTAGGATTTAAATTTTCGTTTTGGAGAAAATGGCGTTTGAAATTGTCCAAACACACCTGCACATTATGCATTTTTATGGGAAAATTTATGAACATCACAAAAATTTAAAATGCTTAAAATAGCTCTTTTAAAAGACTCCTACCTTAGCCGGAATTGCTGTCAAATTTAAACTTCCAAATATGATAACCCTGTTAATTTTAATGGAATACCCTATATATTTTTAAGATTTAAATTATTTAAGCTATTCCTGATATAAAACCTATGATATACCCATAACCTATCTTTTTAAGTATTAGAGAAAACGGAGTTTGAAAAGATCCGAACGACTCTCACAATTAACAGGTTTATGGATATTGTGTCGTTGTCTGGACCTTTTCAAACGCAGTTTTTCCCAAAACTAAAAAGATAGGTTATGGGTATATTATAGATTTTATATTAGGAATAGCTTAAAGAATTTAAATCTTAAAAAAATATATACTGCCTTTAGAGACCACTATAAAATTACTTACTGTTTTACCGGAGTGCTGCAAAATTTCAACTTCTAAGTATGATAACCATGGTAATTTTAATGGAACACCCTATATATTTTTAAGATTTAAATTCTTTAAGCTATTTCTGATATAAAATCTATAATATATCCCTAACCTATCTTCTTTAGTTTTGGGGAAAACTGCGTTTGAAAAGGTCTAGACGACGACACAATATCCATAAACCTGTTTATTGTGAGGTTGTTCGGACCTTTTCAAATTCCGTTTTCTCTAATACTTAAAAATATAGGTTATAGGTATATCACAGGTTTTATATCAGGAATAGCTTAAGGAATTTAAATCTTAAAAAATATATAGGGTATTCCATTAAAATTAACAGGGTTATCATACTTGAAAGTTTATATTTTTAACACTTCCGGCTAAACCGGAAGTAGTATTAGAATGGTCTCTAAAGTTAGAGTCTTTTAAAAAAACTATATTAAGCATTTTAAATTTTTGTGTATGTTCATAAATTTTCCCATAAAACTGCATAATGTGCTGTCGTTTGGACATTTTCAAACGGCATTTTCTCCAAAACCAAAACAGTTAGGTTATGAATATATTAAAGGTTTTATATCAGGAATGACCTGTAGAATTCAAATCCTAAAAATATACAGGGTATTTCTTTTAAAATATCAAAGTTTATATTACTTCCGGTTAAACCGGAAGTAATACACAGATGCTAGTATATCTAAAATTGGCATTTGGTGATACAATATAACGTCCCTAAATTTAAAAACTATACGATTGCACTGAAGAAAATAAATTGCTGGATAGTAATTTCGTTGTCACCCGGTATATAATCTAATGATTTCCACAATCCAAAATAACAACAGTATTTTTTTGACATAAAATTAAAATTCTATAGCATCATTTTTTCTTCTTATCATCTAAGCTATGTAACTCAATGGGTCTCTACAAACCTGGAGTAAATCCCCACCTAGCATTGTGGGCCCCCTACCATTGTCTTTATAATGCCCCTACTATGGTAAATGTTGTCTAAGGACATAAAAAATGTTGCCTTTGCAATTAGGACTTCCAAAAATGTATCAGTACCAAATCATCCTTATTTAATTTAATGTTTCTTTGGTAGCGCAGTAAAGAGAGTCTCTAATCCGTCACCCAGAATGCCTGGGTTCGATCCTCTGGCGGGAAGATACTTTTAGTTAATAGCTATTTAATCTTCATGATGACGCTACCGCGTCTATAAAAGGTACCCTTAAATGCAAAAACTTTATGTTTTAGTGCTTGGACAACGTTGACAGAACAGAAAAAAGATAGGTTAAACATCTAATAATACAGCACCAACGGTACTCTGGTACTTATACATAAGATTTCGTTGGCTAAATGTAAAATTGCGTACCTAAAAATTGACCATTTCAGAATATTTGAATGGTTACTCTTCTAATCTTCTTCTAGTCTTCTTTTTTAATCTACAGGGTGTTACAGTCTCTTAAACTTAACAAAATACGAAAAAACTTGTGACATAAAACTTGTATTTTCATTTGCTTAACCTAATGATAAATTACCCTGTTTATGGCATAAGTACCATTGCCAAATTAAAGGAAAATTGTGTAAAAAATTTTTGGAAATATCTAAAAAACACACACATGTTTAATACCCTATATCTTAACAACGATGAATTTGCGGACCTATGTTTAGATAAACTTTTTTGTATTATTTTTACCAACATTCTGTAATCCCCTGTGTATTCTTTTCATAAATCCTTGATCAGTTCCTTTTCAGAAACACCTAAAATGCCCAAACGCAAAATACCTTGTGCAAAAGTTAGGTTATTCAAGATTAGGTGTCAAAAACATTATGCAATATTAATGTTTTTCGAAATATTTATACTAAGCAGAAGATAATGTTTATTATCAAAAATCTGATATACTTATCTTAAATCTGAAAATCCCTAAATCAGGTAAATTGTCTAGACCGCATATAAATCAATAAATTCATAAATTCCCCTTTAATCAAAATATTTAACTGCATTAACTGATTTTTATCTTCCTCATTTTCTTTTATCTTTAATTCTTTTATTGCTTTAAAATGTCTTTATTTGGTACCAATTTTTACACTTTTAAATTATGCATACAATTATTTTGTAATTAGTCAGTGAAAGTCTGTTTTGCGAAGATGATAAAGCAACAAATTTTGTCACAACTTAGAGTCACTAAAAATAAAAATATTCCTAAAAATAAAAATGAAGACTCATTGTAAGTACGTTTTAAAATTTTAAAGTTGTACAACTCTTACAAAACTTTAATTGTGAGTGTGCAAAGGGAGGTGTTTTATATTAACTCACTAACTAAATCAAAATAATTATACGTCTGAGTGGCCACCAGTCAGACCTGATTTTACATCCCTAGATTTTATTTAAAAATAAGTTTAAAACAAATATTTCTGAATATTTACCTACAAAAGTAAATCCCTTTTACGCATTTTTGTATATTACAATACATTTTACAAATTTATTTAAACAATTCAAAACTTGTTTTTAAATATTTTTATATTTTTGGATATATTTTTTTATTAGCTGAAGAATATATGCACTTTCAATTCTTTAATGATTGTGTCTAGCAGTTGAAACTGTGATTCTGCCATCACGGATTTGTTGACATGGATCATGACTTCGGATCATTCACGGTTTATTAAGGCTGTTCTTTCTAGAAAAATAAAATAAAATAAAAGAAGAATAAGAGAAAAAAGATGAATTTGAGAAAACAGTATTTAGATTTAAACCCGAATGTTTTTTGTTTAGAAATCATATCATTACAAGACATTTCAAAACAATATTTTTTGTGAATATTTAAATAAAACTCTTAACAATTAATAAAACAAAAAACCTTTATTAACATAAACTTATAGTCCCTGGGCCAGTTGGGTCCGCGCGTGTAGTAAAGAGGCCACCGACGTCATCATTTTCCGCGCAAAATATCCTCTTATTCCCTCATCCCGTATTTAAAATATTATTAAATCAGATATTTAAAATGTGTACTTCCTAGGTAACGATACGAAGCCCTCCAAACCCCGATTAAAAGAGAGTTACAGAAGATTTCGCGTAGATAATGATGACGTCGGTGACCTCTTTACTAAACGCGCGGACTTTAATAAAATTATGATAATAACACTTTTAAAACCTTTTGAGGGGTTCCTTTGACGAGTCTACCATGAATATTTATACCGCCATATATGAAAGCGGCGCGTTTACTAAGCCTCTCAATGTGAAATGTTTCGGGTGTCGGACTGGGCGAGCGCGTCACTTTTTGTTGGACAAGTTAACCACAATAGTTTATTTAGATGCAATTTTTAAACATTGTGGCAAAATTGTAAGGGTTACAGTTACGAAACCCGCCCAATCCGATAGCCAAAACATATTGATGGGCCTTATGGTCTCGTGACTGTACACTTACGATTTTTGGCACAATGCTTAAAAATTGCATGTAAAACATTATGGTAAACTTGTACGACAAAAGAGTGATGCGTTCGCCCAGTCCGACACCCGAAACATTTGACATTGACAGGCTGGGTTAACGCGCCACTTCCATATATGGCGGTATAAGTATTCGTGATAGACTTGTCGAAAACGTTTCTAAAGTTTTGCAATTATGAAAATAAAATTTATTACTGGCCCAGAGACTATATTAGTATTAATTTGGGAATAAAAAAATGCCAAATTTATTAATTATTCCCAAGGGTGTCACTGAGATTTTAATTTTTTTCTATATAAATGTGAGACATGGAACTCACACCAAATATACAGGTTTTGACTATACCGGATGTTTCTCCCGAGGTGGTTCCACCCTATAACTTATTTACCCTTTAAGATAAAAACATGAAATTTGGTAGGTGGATATTTGACATAATTTTAGATTGGTTAATTTATTCACTTGATTTTTATTACTTCCGGTTTAACCGGAAATGACTGCTGTTTTAAATTTTTAGAGGCACCATTGGTATATTTTATTTTATTTTGATAGTCTATTATGGAATATAATTTTTTGATACTTCTGCTGTAAAAATTTAAATTTTTGAAATTATAATCTAGAGTTCCATTATACGGCTTAAACGGTTTATTTTAAATCAAGTAGCCATAAAAAATACAATAAATTTTCTTTTGTTTTTTACGACTCTCAAGGCGGAGTTAAAGTTTGCAAAATCCTATTTATGATCATTACTATTTTATGGTACCAGGGTGGCTCGTTACCATACCTTAAATCAGCATTGTATTCAGAATAATTTGGTACCACATAAGTTTATTCATTAAAATGAACCTCTTTATAAATGTGTAAAAGAAATTTTACCTGAGCGAAAAGTTTTATAAAGTAAAACAGACATTTTTAAGTCTTTTATTTGCATTACAGAACAATTTGTTGTAGCCTTTAAAGAATTATCAGATACTGGTGGGAGTTCGTCTGAAAGAGTGACATCATGCGCGGATGTTTGATAATGTAATATTTTATCATTCTTAGCACATTAAGGCTGTTTATGGGAATAAAATATAAAATAATCAACTAAACTATAAATAAACAATCGAATGGTGACTAAAATTTAAAAGTTTTGGTTAATGGAGCAAACCTCGAAAGAAACTAATTTTTTGCAAAACAAACGTCGGGAGCCTTTAACCGAGAAAAATTGTATCCTATCCAACCATACATCTTACTAAAATTTTAAAATCATATAAAAATTCTGAAGAAAATGACAGGCTTGTTAGTAATTTCGTGGGCTCCAGGTATATAAATTATATTGACCGTGTAGAGGCTTATACCAAAGTAAAATGTGTTAGTGTAAAATAAGATTTTATGTTTATGTATAGTAAGAACATTTTAAAAGCGCAAATTCGGTACCCTTTGAAAATAATACAAAAAACATAAAAAAGGCCGCCTGCAATCGGACTATTTTATACAAAGGCGCCGCTATCCTTTACAGCGACGCGCCGATACACTATGGGATAGAAATCCATTATTTTGGCCAAAAAGCAACTTTGAAATTTTAATTGCTCATGCTGTGTATTTCAAAGTAGATACTCCAAACTACATGTACGCAAAATTATAAAAGGATATGACGACTTCTATTGGGTTAATAAGAAACTTGAAAATGTATTTTAAGTAAACATAGATATACAACATTTAATCTTCTTAGTTTATTATTAGCGTTGTTTACTAAAAAAGTAAAAGAGTTTAAATAATAAGAACTATTGTTGTGTTTCCGATGCAGTCTCGCGAAGTCTCGCTACTTTTGTCAAAGATTTTTTTACCTTTTTCTTTATCAGTTTTTGTACTTACAATTGCCTTCCAACTTTTTGCAACTTCTGAGTGTAAGGACAGATACAAGATTTTTTTATAATTTACAAGGTTTTCCATTTTAAAATTTAATATGTTTTGTCCTACACTGTATATCCTAAGAGATAAAAGCATTCTGATGAAAGATATGGATTCTACAGAATCTACCCAACAAAACATTTTTTTTTTATTTTATACGTTAAAAAATAAAAAAGTTGGGAAGATGTATCTCTATTACGCTTCTAAGAATAATTTAAAATTATTTTTCAGATTTGGATGGTCATATTTCAGAAACTAATTGAGGTAGACACATCAAATGTAGTATTTTTTAAAGCATTTTAAAAGATTTTGGTGGTGATATAATATTCAGGGTATTCCATTTAAAAAAATCATACCTATTGTCGTACCCTGTATATCATATGAGATAATAATCATCGGATTACTGATTAGAATACTACCGAATTAACCAAACAATCTGACATTTTAGTTTATTTTGTACAATAAAAAATAATAATGTTAAGGGGGTGTTAATTTATAATAACATATAATAAGTTTTAGGTTTCCAAAAGCATTGGTGATAATTTATAATATTTTTCCAGTAAAAAGCACCTCTCAGTTAGACTGGTAAGTTTCAGAATTTTGACCAAAAAAATTATTTTCTTTCCCATAGTGCGATGACCAGGTGCATCAACCGGCATATTATAAAATAAATATAGCAAAGGCGGCCGCGAAGACAAGCATGCCGATTTATTTGCTTTAAACTTTTTGTGATTTTTTTTCTTATCAAAGAGCACCGAATTTACATTTTTAAACTGTTCCTTCTATACAAGAGTTGCTCTTCTTTGGCTACCAAGAAACAAGCCTTAAGAAAAAGAAACATCCTCGTGCAATGCAAATCTACCTAAAATACGTATCTTTAAACAAATGTAATAATATTAATCTCCATGTATATACAAGCCGAAATTAAAAGCGGTTTTTACACCAGACGCATTTTGAAAATATTAAAATATATTTCGCATCATTAGGCTTTTAAAATTAATGCTCCCCACGTGAATTCCATAAATATTTACTTAAAACTGATTTTACAATAATATTGTGTGCAGTTTAAATGCATCTTTAGCATTTTAGTTTTAGAAATACTTAGTGTTTACAGTGTGTCCAAGATAAGGATCGTAAGCATGAGAATCTCAGTACCTATTGGAGATACAGCTTAGTTTAAATTAGAGAAAAGTTGTGTTTTTTAAAGCTTATTTACATGCCGTTTAAAAACTTGAAAAAATTTTCTGATATATTTGGCAAAAACGAAAATTTTACTATATCGATTTTATTTTTTTCTGACTTTATTTGAAGAGATATAAAAAACTAATAAAACTTTTTATTGGCACTTTTTAGCTACCACATGATGGTATTTTTAGATTTTATACCCGACGTTTCGTTTTCAAGAAACCATCATCAACTTTATTTTTTTATATGGCTCGAAAAAAAGTACACCCTGTATCTGATCCCATTTTTTATTACAAATTTAACGATGTATTACATGTCATATTTTAATTTTTGTTAAAAGAAAATTGCATTTTTCTATTTTTTAAGTTATTTTTAAGTAGGCCTTGCAAACAAATGCTTGGACGTTAATACCTGTTACCGTATCTGCAACATAATTAATTATCATTGTAAAATAGTATTTGTCGTTATTACTCTGTTTGTCAAGTTGTTGTTTTTAGAGCAATTGTTCTTATTGTTGAAATCAAATATTTAAAGAAAATATTTAGATGTAACTTAAATTAAATGAAAACTTTTACACCCTGTATAAAAGAAAATGTATTTTATTTTACAAAGTAATTTTATTTGTTGTCAAATTGATATTTTTTAATTCAGATTTGATACCTTGGCTACAGTCGCAGTAAATTTCACAAAATATAATTTTATAAAAGATAATAAAATTTATTTTTGGCAGAACATTACGAAAACATTGTTTTCCTTCTTTCACTCTTATTATTGACACCAATTTGTTTTTCATATTTTTTGTTTTATTTTCAGAATGCCACTCGAATGGGGATATAACCAAGAAAATGGTAAGAAACTACAAAATTTCTAGTATTGTCAAATATTTATCAAATTTAATAATATAAAGAACCAATTCTAAAATAATTTGATAGCCTAAAGTGTATTCAAATATAAGTATGAAAATTCTATGTCATTAAGATACAGGTGTTAAGCTAATAGAAATGGTTTTTCGTAAATATCTTGAAAATTCATTACCACATTTTGTTTCCATTTTGGCGGTGGTATTTATAGAAATAAGGCAATTGATACCTAACTTCATTTAATGTAATAATTCCAGTGACGTCTCGAGCGACACCAATATTTCTATATCTTCTCTTATCTCCTTGTTTTATGGCTCTGATTTTTTTATCTTTGGACAAGCCACGAAGGCTTAAAGCCTAAATACTAACGTACAGTGGGTGTCATACTAAGTCAATTCGCCAGTTCTCCCATTCCGGTCATACAAGCTATTGCTTATAAGCTTTCCCGGCTTTGTCCGTGGAAAATCTGGATAATCGAGTTTGAAACTTCCAGACTTTCCTAGCATATGAATAAGAAACACTTCAAACAATCAACAACAGCGATGAACTTCTGAACATGCATAAATTGTGGCTGTCAAGCCAAGGGCTGCTACTGGTATCGCGCATAACCGTCACTTTCACCACTGACGCCTTTCCGCAAGGCATGCGCACCTCCTCGACCATACGAAGACACCATGTGTTCAACACCAAAACGTAAAAACCTCAGGCTTTAGAAATCTTCACTCACAGCGCTTAGCCCCAGAAGAAAGAAGCCCCAATTTAGCGTGAATCCTTTCTCGATACCCAAAGGTATAGCAACGCTCGTATGACACCTTCAGCCGCCTACCCGGTAAGTCTATGTAGACTTCTACGTAAACCTGAACTGCACTACTCAAAGACCGCGGCAAGAGTGATACAATAAGTAGATGGTTCCAAAGAAACTTCTTTAAATGAAATAAATAAAAGTATATACCTAGGGTAAAAAGTGAGCTATGTATTTTCCGAATATTTTTATGTCCCGAGGCGTGTAGTAAATAATAGCTTTCTCATCCGAGGTATAAACCTATAGATTTTTTTCACTGTTAACATTGATATATTAACAATTTAAAAATGTATAGCTTTGGATTCAGGATATTAAAAAAACTTTTGACATTAAATGTCAAATTTTAATTTTGGCATTAGTAATTTTCTAAAATTTGACATAAGAGTTGTTCTCAATATTAACCTTGGTTCTTTGTTATTATCATTATTTACCTGAGAAAAAAATAATAATTCTCGTTAAGGGAATGAAGTAAATAATAGCAATTTCTCATGTTAGCAGTGAACAAAAGCTGTCATATCCCTTTTTCGACAAAAAGAATAAAATTATCTCTAGACCGCACAAGAAACGGTATGTTTTTATTTTGATATTTTGAATAAATAGGAAAAACTATAGAAAAAAATAAACATTATTAATAATTTTTAGTTTTTTTCTTCCAACTTTATATAACAAAAAGTGGACTTATACAGGGTATCCGGTAACTTAATCGGCAAATTAAACGGGGTGGTTCTACAATAAAAATAAGAAAAAACTTGATGAAATAAACATATGTCCTAAACGTCTTAGTTATTGAACTACGGCGTGTTAAAAAATATATCGTTTTTTTATAATAACTTTTATGTCCATTAAGATATTTTCAAAATATTTAAAAGACGTCTTCTATGCATAAGAAGACATTGACATGCAAGAAAAAAATATTTTTTTCCAGTGTTGTCCATAAGGGGTTTAGGGTAAATTTTTTTTTAAATTCCCGTTTGGTTTGAAACAAAATTAATCTCTTGACTTTTTAATTAGATGTTCGGTTTTTCCGTAAATAAATAGAAACCATTTTTGGCATGGTCATTATATTGCTAATATCAAATTCTACAGAATAAAATAACCTTTGATATTTATTCTTTAATTAGATAGTGGTTTTGCTTGAGAAACGGTTTCTGTTCTTTACGCGATAACCGTACATTAAATAAAAAAGGCCAGAGATCAAATTTGTTCTAAACCAAGCAGAAATTCAAAGAATTCATTTTTAGTTTAGAAAAACGTGGTGGCGTACCCTTGTTTTTTGAAAGAAATATTTACCCTAAACCCCTTATGGACGACAACGCTATTTTTTTTTTGGTTTATCAAAAAATGCCCTTGAAGACATAGGAGACGTCATTCAATTTCTTATAAAATTTTCTAATTGGTATAAAAGTTATAGTAAGAAAACTTTATATTTTTTCTAATTTTTAACACCCCGTAGTTTAAAAACAAAAACGTTTAGGATATAGGTTTGTTCCAGCAGGCTGTCAGAAATGTTTGCAACCGTTCGGATTCTGCGCAAGTCAAATTTGTCGTTCCAGCAGTGCCATGTTTGCAACATTAGGTTTGTTCCAGCAGGCTGTCTGAAAAGTTTGCAACCGTTCAGATTCTGCGCACGTCCAATTTGTCGTTCCAGCAGTGCCATGTTTGTAACATTATACAGTTTTTTGTTGTTCCAGCAGTAGTTTTAAGATGTTGGAAACTGTTTGAAAAGTTTGCAAACCTTCTTCAAACCTTATTGACAATTTTTAACATAACCTTTCTTGTATTGACGTATAAGCAGTATGCACGCCTTTCGTTTATTTGTTGTTCCAGCAGAAAACTGTTGCCAACATTTCTGGTTAGTTCTGGTTAGTTCTGTTTCTGACTAATGTTAGTAACAATTTCTGCATTTTACGATTGTTGCTAACATGTTTCCAACATTTTGCTAAAACAAACCTTATATGTTTATATAAAGTTTTCTGTTATTTTTATTGTAGGATCACCAATTAAATTTTGTTGGTTAAGTTTCTGGACACAAAGCATAATTTCTAATGAAGAAAATATTACATCAATTTTATAACACGTGTGATAAAAATAACCAGCTTTATTTTTAATTAAAAAGAATTAGTGTCAATAAAATAAATTGATATATTGGCACACTTCATAAAAATTACATTTAAATAGTAAGAATAATTTTTGTTTTTATTTTTTTATTAATAATAATAACTAAAGACCGGATTAAATGCATTTGCATATTTTAGCTATTTTCATGGGTATGGCTATATTTTAAGTACAATATGGTAATGATGCATATTATCAATACATTTTAAATATTCGAGCGCAGGGGCTGGCCCGGGGGATTATCCCCGGAACCAAAAAAATATACATACAAAACTTTATTTTTTCAAACTTTGAACAAAAAAACAATTTTTTTAGTCAACTTCTCGCCATGTATTGGCTCGAAAAAAATAGTTGTACTAATAATAATTTTACAAAAATATTTGTTCAATGACTTGATAATGTTATTTCAGGAATGTGTGCAAAATTTGAACCAAATCGCTTGATGACTTTTTGAGAAATTGTGTCCGCCGACTTAAAAAATTGAGTGAGATAACACGTTTAAAATTTTCGGCTGGTATATTTTCGACCAGGGCCCCAATTCTTGACTTGGGAAGTGGAAATTTCAAATAAAAAGGTATTTTGTTTGCTTCCTTCTATTACAAACAATCAACAGTAGATATAATTTGAATAGAGAGGGAAGAAACCTTTTCCATTAGAAAATTCTACTCTCTAAGTCGAAAATCAAGGCCCAAAATCCCTTAGTCTACCTGCCCAAGAATAAGGGTCTGCAAAAGGAAAACATTTTCGTCCAAGGATGTACGGGCCATAAAATGTTTATAATCAGATTACCCTAATTATTACTAAATTAAATATCTAATACCCTTATGATGGGTAATAGGCCCCGACAAAAATAGGCCTGTTTAAACTACAATAAGTACCACTAAATAAAGTATTATTGATTTAATATTAATTTTTACCATGCAAAAATATTATAGTAAACAGTCATGTGGTTTAGCAATTCTTTTTAATTCTCGTGTTATTTGAAGATTTAATTATTTCTTTGTTGTTAACTATTTAAAATTAACACACCGCTACCAAAATGATTAAAATATTTTAAAGCAAACTTTATATCTTACTCGTCGCACTTGTGTATTTGATTAGGTATATTAGTAAAATTTTTGACCAGTCCAAATTTTTGCATAGTACTGCTTCTTATCAGTTTATTATTACAACTAACACAAACACTTGAAACAATGAAGAATATTTATAACATAGGTTCTGCTTGAATTAGTTTTTAAGAAGGTTACTTATTTACAAGGTTTGTTGACGTTATTTATTTGTTAATAACATTCATTTTTTATTATTATTAAGAACAATTACTTTTTAAGGCATATTTAGATATTGATCTTGGATTAACCCGATCCATGAAACCCGTTCAAACAGTGTCTACCCGTGTTCACAAATTGATCCTTAACTCGGGATGGATCTATTTTGAACCCATGTTAAAGCCAGGATTAGTCGGGGTTAATGGAAGCGTCAAAATTAGCTGATTGAATCTACCCCAACCCATGGGACTCAATATTTGAAAATGCCTTTATAAGCCTTTTAAGGTCTATTATATCGGTCCTCTTTATAATTTATGCGGGCCTAAGAAAGACCTCTTTTATATTTTTTGGGTGATTTAGAGTTCTACGTTGTATTATAAGCAAAAATTGTTTTCTTTTTGCAACATGACAAACCAAAATCACTTTGGTTTGGTCGAAACCATCACCAACTCTTTTTATTTTGATTACAAGTCCCAATTCTTTTTTTTAAATCCTAATAAAAATATCTTTCCAATGATGGGTTACAGTATCGTAAAGTATATATTTATTTTACTTTAACAGTTGATAATATAACCAATTTTATTTTATAAATCATATTTGCTTTTAATCTTAAATATTAAAAACGTAATTGACATAGTGAAAATAGGAAATTTTTTTAAACATTTAAAGTGAGCGGCGGACTTGCGTCGCTTTCTAAAGCTGAAAGTTTGTCAATGCATGCTCCAAACATAGTTAGTAGGGTGAAAGACTCATCAAGTGTGAATCATAGTGGCTTTAGCAGGTACCAGATACAAAGGTTAATTAATTGAAACCTTAGTTTCGAGCGTTTTGTAAATCTGAATTTTATATATGTTACCTGGATACACATTGAAAGGTATTTTCCAGTCAGCAGACAGTTTTGACAGTTCCAACATTTTTGTGTCCCCCATGGTCCGATAAAGTTCAATATTCCTGTTATTTAAGAAGATATGACTAATAGTCTTGTATATGAGTTGCAGTTTTAATAGACATGTCATATAAAATATTTTGATGTATACAGAGTGTTCCAAAACATAAAAACCCTTGCAGCAATAACTTTTTTGGGACACTCTGTGTGCATCGAACATTAGAACATGCCTCTTAGGAAACACTGAAACTTTTATAAAAGGCTTTTTGTTATATCTTTATTAAATAACAAAAATATTGGATTTTCTTGGACCATTGGGCTATCCTAAATTGTTTGTTTTCCAAGGGGTTGGAACTGTCAAAACTGTCTGGTGACTAAGGAAATATTTTTTAATCGGTACCCAAGTAACACAAAATAAAATAAATTTACATTTTACAAAATTACAAATGTTAAGTTTTAATTTAATAACTTTGGTACCTTGTACCTGCAAAGCCACTATTAGTCAAACTTTATAGTCTTTCATTTAGGAATGTCGAATTGAAAAAAAAACATTGATATATCGATATCGATACATATCGTTTTGGCTAATATCCATTATTCGATATATCAAAGAGCAATATATGGATATTTGATAGAGAAAAAATATCAATATACTATTTTACATTACATGTTTTTTTCTTAACAGGTAGTGGGTAAATAAATACGTCATAAGAATAAAAATTACCTTGATACTTTAGTTTTTTTATTCAACTGTATAATATTTTTGACTTGTTCTAAAATTTAAGGTAAAAATAGCTTTTTTATTTTGCACTATTTTTATCAAAACTTAAAAATATTTGATATCGATATAACGATGTATTGAGAAGTTAAATATCGATGAAGATTATGGATACTTGATTTCCGATATATCGATATTTAGAAATAATCGATATTTCGTTGCCATCCCTACTTCCATCGCTTCTATCTATGTTGGGACTACAAGAATAAATATATTAACGTTGTGGACCTCGAGAAGAAACATAACGAGAAGCGACATTAATGTCGGCTCCTTTGAAGTTTCGGGGTCTGATTTTCAGAACCTTGAGTTTGAATTTTTGACTGTAAACACAAGTTAGTTTCGAGAAAATAACTACAAGTTGTAAACAAACAGTCTCTACACTGAGAAAACTAATGAAATTGTTCAGCGAACTTGTTTAGTCCGAGGCTTAATGTACTTGATATTTTTTTTTAATTTATACGTCTTAATTCTATATGATTTCTTTTTCTGATTTGCTACGAAATATTGTGCGTCATGGTATAGGAGTCCAAGTTAATGCATCATAGATAACGCCAAATGTATTTTTTCTTAAAGCAAGTGCAAGTGCAGGATAGGCTAAAGAAGAAGCCTAAAAATTTACTACAGACTCCACGGATATAGGGTTTACAAGAGCACAAATGCTCAAAAAAACCTATTTTTTGGCAAAAAGTCATTTTTGATTAAAAAATGCTTACTAAAGTAATACGATTCATGAAGAGAAAATATTAAGTTTTTGTGCAGGGTTCGCAAAAGCTTTAAAAAATTCATTGGAGAGTAAACTACCTTTACTTTCATTTAAGCCGTGTCCTCAGTAACATGTTACAAAAACTTGTTGCTGATACATGTTGACAAAACAAATAACTTGTTGCTTTTAAAAAACATGTTAGATAACATTGTTGCTAACAGTGTTGAGTAGCAAACCGCGTCCTCACTTGCTACTCAACACTGTTATCAACAACATTATCTAACATGTTTCTTAAATTTTACAGAAAGCAACAATAAGTTATTTGTTTTTTCAAAATGTATCAGCAAGTTTTTGTAACATGTTACTAAGTGACAACACGGCTTTAGGAAACGTATTTAGAATAACACTTTACTGTAATGTCTTAGTTTTAAATGCATTCCGACTACATTTTGCGAAAGAAGGAATATTTTTACATTTACATTTACATCCTGACATGATAATAGTCTAGAAAATATATATTCTGGACACAAATCTCAAAATTTCTTCACAATTACGCTCTCAAACTAATTCCCAAAAGTAGCACACTACACAACAACGGATTTTAACTCGATCAACACATCCAAAGCAACTCTGAACACATCAGCGGACATCAGCTCGCTAACTAAAGTGAAAAGGGGAAACAGCTGATATCTTTGACGCAAACACAAGTTGGTTCGCGCATGCTCCATAGATAAACGATTTTGGCGGGAGGCCTCTTTGTCGCTTCTCGTTATGTTTCTTCTCGGGTTGGGACTATGCGTTGTTTGACCTCCGGACAGTGCGGACGTGCGTAGAGGACTGCAAAAGTTTTTCCCGGAGTGGCGGTTAAAGATACCTGTACGAACGTTTTTTTACATTTCGGGGATCGAGAAAAGATTCACGCTAAATTGACGGCATCTTTCTTTTGGATCTAAGCGCTGTGAGCGAAGATTCCTATAAGCTGATGGTATCCTGTTTGGTGGTTGATTGCACCTGAAGGGACCAAAATCAAGAAAAAAATGAGAGAGAGAGACTATGCGTTGACAAGCTTTTAGCTTTTACAAAATGACATAGGTCTGCCGCTTACGTATTCATGCACTAAAAATAAAACATTTTAGGATAAAATCTACAGAAAAAAATCAAGATGGCTGCTGGGCGCCTTAATTTAGTATTTACTCATCAATTTCATTTTCTAAACTTTAAATTTTTAAATTGGTTCGCTCAAAAGAAAATAGGAGGGGGAAGAAAGGCACTGATTATTTATTTATGAACTTTATGATCCAGAGTTTGTACAAGAGTTAGCAGACAATATTCCTAAAACATCTACATAAAGACAAAACATATTGTATAACAGATAGATAAAAAATAAGTAAAAACTTGTTTGGTTCTTTAAATTATTAAAAAAAAAAATAATTTTCGTGGACAATTTAAATGTCATTAAGGTATTTAAAAAATGTGGACCTAATTAGGACACCTTTTTATTTTCAATATATAAAATTATAAACCTCACTGATTGGTTTATAATTACATTTGTGAATACCTAAATAAATCCTTGTAAGATTTATAGAAATAAGATGTTTCCTGCCTAAGCTTCTCATTGTTTTCATTTTCGTTCATTACATAATGTAATTGACTAATGATAATTGTTCCTAATTTATTTGATTACAAGCCGATTAACAAAGGTACTAAAAACTAACTAGTTGATGCAAAATAAGATTTATCTATATTTGGCCATCCATTAAGCTTACATTATAAAATCATACAGGGCGCTCTTAAAGTTAAGTTGCAAATTTCAACAGCTTATAGAATTCCTATAGAAAGAAAATTTTACTAGATATTTCTTATTTATTAGGAGTTGCCAAATAACACAGTTAATAAAAAACATTTTGCACCTCTTATTTTGCAATTCCGTTGTGGTTAACGTTATTCTGAGTCTGCGCAGTAACGCAAACATGATCCGTTATCGTTATTAACCATAAAACCATTTAACTACGGATGAATACCGAAGAGCTTATCGTTATCGTTATGGTTATTGTTAAACTGCGTGGTTGCCGGACTGTAGAATTTTTAATATCAATTATTTAAGAAGGTTTGGTATTATAAATCCGTATTAATTAAAATATTATTGATACATATGCTCTAATTAGCGAAAATCCATAGCAGTAAGAAAAATAAAATAGTGTAAAGAAATTAAAACGGACTTGCATTTTTAAGGATGTTTTAATTCAGTAATTAATTTACATGTTACAATCTGGCACATTTGCTTTTTATTCTACTACCAAATCTAACCTTACTTTTTGTGTTTTGCTTATACTGTATTGTTTTACATCTACTTTAAAAAACAAAATCAAGAGAACTATATATGCAAATAATATTTAAATATCAACATATAACTTATGGAGAATAGAAGTAAGTACTGATTTTTCGTAAACTTTAAAATCGGTCAACCACAGGTAAAAATAAGGTTATGTGTCGAAAGCGCAGACGCAAGATAAATTTCTTAAAAGAGGCTGCAAAATTTCTGTCTAAAACTGTTGCCGTAATCGTTATGTTTAATAATCATAACCATAAGGAGGCCAAAAAACATCTGTTATTTTAAGAGGTGCAAAATGTCTTTATTGTTGACAAATACTTAAACAACAGATTCTGGGTCGCTTTATTTAAATTTTTTTAACCGACTTCAAAAAAGGAGGTTATCAATTCGTCTCGTATGTTTTTTTGTGTGTATGTTAGGCGAGTACTCGCAATTGTGTACCGATTTCAAAAACTCTTTTTTATTTGAAAGAGTGTACTTCCGCGGTGGTTTCATAAAAACCAAAGTCAGGATCGCAAGAGAGAAAGGTACTAGAGCTATTGTTTTCTCTCTCGCCGTACGGCGAAAGCTGTATTAGCGCCACCTATTGGTGTAACCTTAAACAAATATAATAATACGAGGGCAGTTTACATCGTTTAACAAAATTACTTTTTCACGGAACTAAAAGAGAGACTACAGTAAAAAGCCCAGGGACGATTGATTGATTGACATTAGAGGAGGGGGTCATGGGTAGTACTGGTTAGTTAAATCTTTTTTTTTTCTTTATTAGAAAAAAAAGATGTAATCTTTAAAAAAGGTACTGGAAGTCTTTTTAAGTGTATGATTACCGATTCAATATTAATAATAATAAAATTAAAAGCAAAAGTAAACTAAAAAATCAAAAAATAATAAATTAAAGAAGAAAAATAATTTATAAAATAAAATCAGAAAATAACAACATATATTGCAAAACTACTAAAATAACCAAATAGGCAAAAGCTTTTTATACTTTAATACCGTATATTATTTATTACCCTACTTCATTTTTATTTTTTTAAAATTAATATTTTAAACTTTTAAGTAAGTTTTATTGATTTTTTTGAAGTCTAATTTCCGCGCCTAAAGGAAGTACTATTAACTTTCTTAATTTAAATACAAGTGACCAATTAAATTTAATCTATTTTCTCTGATGCCTCTTCTCTCGGAATCAGGGGCGGTCATAGGGGGGTGGGCATGTGGACCATGGCCCCCTTGGATGCGACATCCTTTCTATTTTATTGTGTTTCATACATGTCAAATACGGGCATTTATTGGGAGTCCCCCACCCAAGTTTGGTCCAAGGGTGAGGCTGATAATGGAATTGAAGAGTGAGGACCTTTTTCAAATACATGGTAAGGAGGTTTTGTGTAATTTTATAAAAAGAATGAAATGTTAAAAGAATAAAAAGAGGTTAGAGAACCTTTTTTTTGCTCGTCAAAAAATTTAAACCTCCTTTAAAAATTTTTGTTTTTTGGCTACCTTACACACTTCTCCTCGGCTCATGGCCCCCCTCAGAAAGTCGATATGACCGCTCCTGCTCGGAATACACTTTCTGTGTCTCAATTGTAAATTTTATATAGAGTCATTTTTAATTTAATTCAGAGTATTGAATAAACTTTTTTCTTTGATTTATTTTTTTCTTTGATATTATCGATTTATCGATATTAATATGAATACGTTGGATGTCCATGCATATTATGATGTTACCAACATGCATTCTCTTTAAAAGGTTAAATTCTTACATGCAACAAATTATTATCTTACTATTGATGTGAATTTTAGTTAAGTTATAAGAGGTTAAACAAATTGTTGTCATGTAATACATATAGAAATTTTATGATTTTATTTGTACTTATAGTAGGGGAGCCCACGATGCTAAATGGGGATTTACTCTAGCTTCAAAAGACCTATTGGGTTCACTGATCTCGATGGATTGCCAATGTTATAACCTGCGCGAAACCAAAGTTATATTTCATGGGCGAAAAACCGGTTTGTGCGTAAGCCAGTTGGGAGTAAACGCACCCGGTACCAAACAATCTATCCGCATTATCGGAAAGAATTTGTTAACGGCGTCCTGGTTTTCTGTTCGAAGTACGGTAGCTAATGAGCGCTCACGGTCAGACCGCGGACGAAGGATACACGGGGTGCCGGTGTTTGTATTTTGCCACGGTTTTTAAGTGCGCATGTTCGTCCACCTATTTATGTGTTTACTGCGCGAGGTCGTAAAAATCCGAAAATGCTTCTTGCCACTGCGGATCTAAATGTAGGTTATCTATGATTAGGTTGCAAAGCCTGGATGATAAGAATAATGTATAACATATTTTATTGGTGGGGAAAGCGGCTATAGATTTTAAAATATGTTAAGAAAATACTGGTATTATTTTGGCTCCTAAAAATCGATCGGATTATATATTTTTCGTTACCCTTGAATTATTTTCTGCAAAATAGAAAAAAACACCCATACTCGAGAATTTCCAAATGACTTTTTTCACAACTTTGTGTTCTTCCGCTTTCTTAACGTCACTCTCAGATTACCAGATTAGTGGAATATACACTGTTTAGCATGTAATTAACCCATTCTATCCTAATCTGACGCGTTCGAAAATTGATGGATATTTTTTGTTTTTACGATCGGCCTTGTAGTACGTGGGCTTATATCTTGTGGAGGTACTTAACCGGATATACAGGGTGTTCATTTGAAAACTTTCCACTCAAGCTATCTTCGAAACAAGATAGATTTTAGAAAATCGCCGAAACGACGTCAAGATATTTATTGAAGGGAACGCTTTTTACAAAAATTGGATCGGCGCCCCTTTAACCCTTATCCACCAGGGCCTACCACCAAAATTCCTAGATGAGAAGGCGGGTCTGATACGATCATTTTAAAGCTCCTGACGAGTACTTTGATAACCCTAGAATATGAAGTCAATATCTTTCACCTAGTTGACAAAATGGCGGTACTTTAAAAATTACCTAAATATGATTTGGATGGTCATATTTTCGAAACTAGCAAAGTTAGATGTACCTAATGTGGTAGTTTTTCTTAAAGCCCTTTAAAGGATAGCCTGGTAGTAATATACAGGGTAGAAGAAAAAGTACATATTTTTTATTTAAGAACCCTGTATATTATTTTACCATTGAAAAGATCTTTAAATGAGCTTTAAGAAAATATTGACATTAAGTACATCTCAACTTTGATTAGTTTCAGAAATATGACTCATCCAAATCAGGTATTTAGGTAATTTTTAAAGTACCGCCATTTTGTAATAGGTGAAGATATTGACTTCATATTCTAGGGTTATAAAGTATTCGTCAGGAGCTTTTAAATGATGTATCACTCGACCCGCCTTCTCATTTAAGAATTTTGGGGTGGTGGCCCTGGTTGTTAAGGGGTTAAAGGCGCTGTCCAATTTTGTAAAAATGTTCCCCTCAATAAATATTTTGGAAGAGTTTCGACGATTTTCTCAAATCTGTCTCTGTTTCGAAGATAACTTCGAGTGAAAGTTTTTAAATGAACACCCTGTAGATGGGCCCATATTTAATTAATTCTAAAAGCGATGCCGCCAAGTACACAAAAAATGATAAAGTAAACAAACCTTTTCGAATGCACATTGCCTCGGACAGAGCCTGATTACATATTTATAGAGAAGTAATAAAAAATACATTGCTAAAACACGTATCACCTACTTACAAAACAGTCTCTTATTTTGCTTCTGCCTACTATAAAACCGGTGGCACGTGGCGTGGTACTAGAAATTCGTCGGGTTAAATATTTTTTGCTGCAATAAATCATTGTTCACAAAAGGGTCTCTTTACTTTATCATTTTTTGTGTACTTGGCGGCATCGCTTTTAGAATGAATTAAATTTGGACCCATCTTTACAAGGTATCGTTCGGTATGTTATTTTGCTGCGCTCTAGTAAACCCCGAAATTCTCCTCCTGAGCTTCCCTACGCCTTACTACAGCGTGTCTTCGGGTCAAATGGGAAACTTTAAATTATCAACTTTACGAAAAAAGTGCCTTCTAAAAAAGTCTTGATGAGAATAGCTATTTACGTTACTAGACCGGAAATGGTATTTTACGGGTCGACGAAAAACATTTACAGGGGCGAGCCGTAGGCGAGTCCTGTAGTTTTGAGAAGACCCGTAAAAATTATTTCCGGTCGAGTATCGTACATCATTTTTTTTATTTAATTGACCAAAAAAAACTGTGAAATTTTTAGTGTTATATTTAAACGACAATAAGGACGCTGCTTCCATTATTTCATCTGGATTTTCCATCGTTCTGACTTCCATTTTGGCAAAATGATGCTTTCTTTACTTTACAATATCTTGAACTGTCAAATAGTAACGAATTGAACTCTGACAATTTTTGTCGTGGCTAACAGGATTTTTTGATATCAGGGACCGGAAAGTAAATGAGAGACCGGAAAGTAAACTAGGACCGAAAGTAAATTAGTCCTTGTAAAATAGCATTTTCCGCTTAAAAAATTGAGTGGAAAATTCAATCTTTCCGGTCAATTAAAAAAATACATTTCCACAAACATTTTTGTATGTTGAATGTACAGGGTGGCCTAAAAAATTGTTTCCAAATTAATATTTAGTGTATATGTTCTAACTACGGCACGACACTTTAGGGGTGATTTCTCATGTCATTTTATGAAGAAAAGTTCCTATAAACATATATCCGAGTTGCTTCATTTCCGAGATACAGGGCTTTAAAGTTTTTTAAAAGCTATATTTTATAAATATATGTTAAATACCATTAAACCGATTTGGTTGAAATTTGGTACTTTTATTTAATGTACTAATGCGCTTGTAAAGCTCTAACTAAATTGATTTTATTGGGTCCAGTAGTGTAGTAGGGCACAGCAGCCAATATTATTGAGAGAAAAATGTACGTCACTGGCTCTTTATGTGGTTTTTATATCTTTTTCATATTAAACAACTAAAAATACAACTTTATTGTATCGTACATTTTTGTCGTATCTGGCTTTATATTTAAGATATTTTTTAATTAGCAACTTTTTAAAAATAATTAACTACCTATATCTCAGAAACGAAGCAACTCCAGACATATGTTTATAAGAACTTTTTTATAAAATTACATTAGAAATCATCCTTTGAAGTTTCACACCTTAGTTAGAAAATAACCTGTATCTTAATTTAAAAACAAGTCTTTTTAGGCCACCCTGTACATCCAACATACAAATATTTTTGTGGAAATGTATTTTTTTATCAAGCACGACTTTCTAAAAAGGCACTTTTTAGTAAAGTTGATAATTAAAAAGTTTTCCATTTGGTAAGAACTTCCGAAGACACGCTGTATTAGAAAATTGCTTAAAATTACTGACAAATTTTAAAAAATGCAAGTACGTTTCTCAGTAACTTTTCCCCCAATATTTTGTATACAGTCAGTATAAAAGTTTTAGGAATTCATTTCTTAGCATTCTCTATTTACACCACTTTAAAGTGTTTAAAATATGCAACCTAGAGATAAAATTTATACTTAGTTACACTTTAACAAACGTCAACAGCGAATGTTGAAAGCATAGGAAAGCTGAGCGTCCAGAAAAAATTCCCGGCCATGGCGGAGAAGTACATTGTCTAGCAACTCCTCTTACCTACAGAAATAATGCTTTTTGTAGGTGTATGAAAACGTATTAGAAATATGTAGATTTCCGACTAGAGAGAAAAAGCATATTTCCGGATTCTTGGTGGTTGCCGGTCTGGCTGATGCCTTGTCCAGCAAACTTCACCATTGTCCGAAAATACCAGGTATACAGAGTGTAATTTAATTGATGACTAAAAATGCAGGATCTGATTCCTTAGCTTATTTTAGGAAGAAAATTTCCTATAAACTTATTTCCCAAACCTCTTAATTTTTAAGCTGCATGGTGTTAAAATTTAAAACAAAAAATGGTTTTCTTATCATAACTTTAAAACTGTTGTAGATTTTTCATAAAATTTGGCACCAACCTACCAAGCACCAATAGGACTTTTTAAACACGGAGCATTTTTAAATATTTTAACCAGTGGCGTCCTTAAGGAATGAATCCTTAAAATCAAAAAAATATATATGGTACGTCACTGCTTTTTTCATTTAGTAGTTTGGGCGGTTCTACTGGGTCGAAGCAGGAGACCATCGTTCTATTAAAATTTAGGGGAACGAACCGATTCCCATCTTCGAGAATAGAACGTCGTTCCCACTGCCCAGAATCGGCCCCCGGTGGTGCATGGCCAGACTGTCCATAAGAAATCCCATGTAAATTTTGATACCTTCAAATATTGGCTCCCTCATTGATTTTACAACAAAATTGTATTAGACTTTTTAAAGACATTGATAGCATAAGCTTACACACTAAATTTTATTATTTTTTAATAAGCCAAATAGAAGTTATTTAAGAAAAACTATTTGTAAATCGTTGCATATCTGATACATACCATAATGAACATAATGCATTTTTATCGATATTTATTTGCTTATTTCACGAAACAAAATTTAGTATGTAAGCTTACCCATGTAACATTTTTGCCGGCGTTGTAAATTTAATTTACTGGCATTGCCAACACTCTTTAATGGCAAGGCATTGGCAAAAAGGTATCAAAAAGAGGCGAAAGGTGGCAATTGGCCGTTATTAGGCCACGTGTTGCGGATAATGTGATGGCATCCATCATTAATAAGTTATGCCAAAAAATGCGTTTAGGATGATGGCATCCATCATTAATAAGTTGTTGGCAAAGAAATGCGTTTAGGATAATGGCATTTATCATTAAATAAGTACATATTTAGAATTTTGTAATCGAAAAAAAGGCAGGAAAACTTTATCAATAAAAAAATTACATAATATAAATTTTTATACCGTAACAATAAACCAAAAAAAAAATAAATAAAAAGTATGTAATCAAAATTAAAAAAGACAGTAAATCAAAAGAAAACACTTTAAAATAGTAAGTATTTAAGGGACACTTACACTCAATTTTCAGATCCAAAACATAGGGAGAAATATTTTAAAGGAGTTAAATGTCAAAAAAAAACTATTAAATATATATATATATAATTTTTTTATTAACACGTCTTTAAAACTTTTAATAAGGCAAGTCCCTGATATCATATAATTTTTTAGGTAACTACAAATTTAAATAGTTTTAAACGAAATGTTTACAGCTTCTAACAGTCTACTTGAATAACCCGCCTTCTTGACTAGCCATCACCAATTAATTACACAACACACACTAATTAATGTAATGAATACACTTAATTATGTCTACTAAAAACTCTTTTCTTTAAAAAAGAAACTAAAAAGCTAGAAAACCACGTAGAAACCAATTGCACAAAGCGGCCAAACAAAAGCAAGGTTGCCTCACCTGTCAAATTGTTAAATTGTATTTGTATTTCGGCTAAGCGGGAAATTTGAATTTATCACCTTCGGTCGAAATCGTCGAAATTAACCTAGCTAATTTTACCATCATTTTATTTTTATTCTCTCAAAAATATATAATAAATATTTCTTGACTTAATTTTTATTTGAATGATTTGTATCAATAAAATGTTAGGAAAAGACCATTTCCTTTAAATTATGTAAAAAAACATAAAATAATGTTGTTTAGCCGCCATTATAAATAAAACAGATTAAAAAAATTGCTCGAATGTTAGTTAAATACCAATGTTAATAATGATAATGAGTTTGAAAAGTATAAATATGCGTTGATGGTTTGCCTTCAAAAATCCAATATTTATTTGCCTGCAACAAAAAGGCATGCTTTATTTAATCAGGATTGGTATGCCGCCATTTTTGTATGCTTGCCGGCAATTCGCCTGCATGTAAAATTTATTGGCAATTGAGTTTTTATTTAGGGTTAACTTTTTAATGCGTATTAGATGTGGCATAATATTGCCACAATTGCCAATGCTTTACCATCAATGCCAATATGAAAAATGTATATTGCCGGCAAATAGTGTTTGCTGGGTATCTTAGCAAAGTCTTTAAAATAGTCTAATACAATTTTGTTGTTAAATGAATGGGGGAGCCAATATTTAAAGTGATTAAAATTTACATGGGATTTTTTATGGCCTGTCTGGCAATGCACCACTCGGTTTATTACTTTTCCTACATGTTACACAATATAATATGTTATCTAGTAAGCAGATAGGTGAAGATTTTTATTTTAATTCTGAATATTTTAAACTGACGATAAATCAAAATCAAATCAATCAGTTTTTTCACAAGTTTATATTTAAAATTTTAATATTTAAAATTTATACAGCTTTATTTTTAACTAGTTTGATATATTCCACCTTTACCAAAATATCTCATAGATAACAAATGAGTTTCCAAGCTTAGAGTGACTACTAAATTTCTATTTTAATCGGCAACAAAAACACTTCTGAAGACACCATTTTGAAATATTGCCAGCAAAATTTTTATTCCCGTAACCTAAAATACTCCGTTCCGCAAGATTTATTTGATTTCTGAATTATTCAAAACATAACTGTAAAATTAAAGTTTATTTTAATCCTTTATTTCACATTTCGAAAATAAATTGGCACGAAAAAAATAAAAATATATTCTTCATTTTATTTATGATTTGGATGGTTATACATGGTGTTTTTATAGGGTCTGTACAAAATACCACCACAAAATTCTTGGACCAAAATATAACGATCCTAAC